>JAAXYX010003593.1:0-14015 GCA_036851915.1 Ptenothrix huangshanensis | reverse complement strand
GGGCACAATCCTACAGTAGGAAAGTAGGTAGGCTGTTCAAAAGACGTAAAAAGTAGGGTAGGAATAGGGTAGGCAACTCAATTGCCCACCTTTGCAATACGCACTAAATGCATGCTCACATCTAACTTTACTTCATAATGCTCACTTTTGCACTACTGCAGGCAGGCTAAAAACGGTTTAAAGTCGTTTTTAGTAAAATTGGACTTCGGAATTCTTGCGTTAAGTGCTTATTGGATATATGCAATTTTGGTTTTGTGTCATTGGAAATGCAAAATTTTGCACCTTACCCCATGGTATTTCAGGGAATCATGGTTAGCATTGGCATATATGCGCCTGCAACTTGGAGCTCTATAGAATTATTACAGGTGGATGTCCTATCCACATCAAATTATGCGGAGGGATGAAAATGACGCCTCAATTACTTGTGCAAACACAAGACAGGAAAAACGTTATCTAGAATAAATACTAGGTTTCCAGCAAACCAGAAACAAAAGTATCCAGGAATTACTGAAAATCCGGTTTCGACTTTCAGATCGTCTTTGACGGTAGAATTTACTTTAGAAGTACAAAATCTAGCCTACTAAAGAATTTATTTTTCTTAAATATATTGTCCCATTGTTCAACAACCTATATTACTGGCAATTATCTTCAACTTGTTCTTGAAATTAAGCACAGTTTACGCATCAAATTTGGAACCTTTTTTTACAAATTTTTTATAAATAGTATGACACTGTTTTGTGGGTTGGCATTGCAGCCGCATGTTTTGCCAAAATGCTTTTTCGTTTTGCCAAATTGGTTTTTCCAAAATGGTTTTCAGTTTTTTCACTTTTGCCAAAATGGTTTTTGCCATTATGGTGTAGCACCCCCCCACCCAACACATACTGCCCATACTTTTTAACATCTACTGTCCCACGTGACCTCAAACACATTTTTACCGCATGTCATCATCCGCACCAACATCTTCCACACTAACCTCCGATCACATGGCTGAAAAACGCCCTGGAAGGACTAGGTGCACTTTTCTGGCCTACCCCAGCCACCTCATACTCTGATACTCCGTCCACAGTTATTATAATCTCGAAAGCGGTTGGCGCCATAGTCCATGTCACACTTATAGTGGCAATTGCTTTATACTATATCAAAAACCTTAAATACCAAGCCCTACCCCGCGAAGAAATCCCGCTCCGTCGCCCGAGATCTAGACACCCGATCTGGCACAACCTTGCCCCTGTCTTACAGCGACCAGCTGGTAATCAACTCACGTAATTTCTTTCCTTTACCATCATATAACATAGCAATACCACACTTTTTTCTTACGCCATATTTATTCACACTTCTGGTTTTTGCTGCTGCCGTTGTAAAACAGATTATCACTTCCCCATTTGACACACGAAGTCCCCACAACGGCCACCTTTCACTCCCACCCATTACAAGTGTCATATGCTATGCTATTATACTAATCTTCAGACCCATGCAATAATTTTCCGTATATTTCAGGGTGGTTGATATAATTACATAATATATTCCAAGGCGAAGAGTCATTTTGACGTAAGTCCAGTTCCTACTTAAAAGCATTGTGTCGCAAGTCCAAAGAAGACAAAGCATTTTGTTGTAAGTCCATTCAACTGCAGCAGCCCAGCTTTCAGTAGCATATCTAGAGCAATTTATGCTTTTCAGAGCGTGGTGTGTTTCCAGCGATCAAAATACACCTCATTTATGTTGAATCCCAAATACCTACAATCATGTTATGCGATGCTTGTAAGATTGCAATACTCTGAGGTGGTTTTTGAGGGTCCAATACTTTTTTGTAGCTCTTTCAAGGTGTTTACAGTCGCAATAATTTTTGTGTTTTTATGATGGTCAAAACTCGATTTGTGTGTAGGTTTAAGGTCGCAAAACCTTTTGCGGTATTTTTTTAGGTCGATATTTGTTGCATGTTAACAAGTACCTCGTAACAATGTTTCAACGTTTGCGAACATCGCAAGCAATATTTTGATTCTGAAAACGCCGGTAAACGTTGTGCGACCGTAAAAAAGACCTCAAAAATTATTGCGACCCTAACATTGCCAAAAAAGTATAATGACCTTAAAAGTCACGTTAAGAGATGTAATACAGCTATGACAAATGGTGTTGCAATTTCAACTGTACGTTACTGCAGGTGTGCTGGTGTACTTGTATGGACTGACGACGAAATGATTTTTAGTCCTCTTCGGACTTGCGACGCAAGACGCCATGCTTTTAAGTAGAAATTGGAATTGCGTCAAAATGACTCTTCGCCCTCGATACCATGTTGCTTATTGCGTATGATATTGACATTAGTGGTTAAATTGGTTCGGGAACAAATACCTTGTATTCAAAATACGCCCTCACAAAATCATTTTGGATATTTTCCTTAGGTGGGACACAAAAAGTTCGAATTCGTGACTATTTCTCTTGAAAGCTTATCAAGAGTGGTAGTAAGAATACGAAGAGACCTAAAACTAAAGGCTTTCTCAAGTTGATAAAAATTGTTCACAATCTTCCTTAAAGCCAACTCAAAGACGTTGAAAGAAGTTAATGAATTCATTTTAGACTTGGCAAACATTATGATTGTTATTTACATATACTACTAAGTAAGTCGACGAGATAAGCTTTGATTTGATTTATTTCCACGTCAAGTTACAAGTAGCGCATAACATATGCATAACATAGCGTATGCACCAACTACGGTAGTACCTTAACCTTAACAATAAATATGATTACAATAATAACTAGTCCATTTACAATTGATTCCTTATTTCAAGCTGTTTTCATTTACCTTAAAACTTCCAGTTATTCTCCGCCTCTAATAATTCCCCGGTATATTAATAGAAGCATGCACTCATATTCCCTATTCTACTACTATTCGTTGACTCTTAATCTGATTCGATGACCACTGAAGACAACACATTTTTCACAAAAAGTGGAAATATAAAAGATTTTTAGAGTTGGGAATATTAAAAATTCTAAAAGTCACACGTTGTGATGTGATAGAGGAAGGCAAACTTTATTCATTAGAATAAAACTTGACACTGGCCTCCAACGATGGTAGCCTAAATAGACTCAGTATACGGAGCATATTCTTGTTATACACAGTTTACTTACTAATTCTTATACGTACAATACACTGTTAAAGATTATGTATTGGGAAGTACTGAGAACAAGTGATGTGCACATACCTGAACCGATTTCTTTAGTACAGATATCAGCTAAGTAGTTATGGTGGGGTCGGAAAGCCTGTCTTTATCTTGGGGTATCCGAATAATGCTGGATCCCGTGTGTTACGGTTCGCTTTAAAGTCGGGTAGCATAGTAGCATAGGTAATCCTATGTATTTTGCATTGCCCCAGTGTTTCTTTCCGATTTTGGCTAGCAGATGGCTTCTTCGTTGACTTAAGGATCTGAAAAAAGGATCGGAATCTGAATTGTAATTACTCATTTCCGTTTTATTTTCCGTTCAAGTGGTTCAAGTATTATTGTCATTTGGCATGCACCTTTCAGGGTCAGTAGCGACCGCAGGATTTATTTTCGTGCAGCCCTGGAAAAAACTTGATCTCGTTTAGGGTAAAGCTAAAAAAACTGAACCTTATCTGCAGTAAATGATTTGCCTTTTGGCTGTAGACTTAAAAAAACTGCGTCATCTTCGAGTAAATTTAAAAAATGAGCTATTTTGTGTAAAAAACGTTTTTTCGTGGATATCAGAAATGTAGGCAGTGTATTTTAAAAGTCATTTGTTATCCTAGGCATACGTGGCCTACGCCTTTTTTGCTAAAAAGTAGTTAGCAGCATTTATGAATAGATGAATTCTCTTCATATTCTAACAAAAGGTTCTTTAATACCAATTAGTTTTTCATTCATAGTTAAACGAATGAAAATCAATATGTAATTGGTATCAATGGTTTTTGGAAAGAAAAATTATGATTGTACCTACTTTGAGTAAAGGAAAGTGGATTTTTTTTACAAACCAGATCCAGCTCTAATCAAAGCTGTCTTACCAACAATAAAATATCTGAAAAGTAAACTCGTCGTATATAAGTAGACGCTTATCGTTAGCAACGCATTGGAGGCTGCTGAATTTTTTGTAATATTTTGTGAAATGAACCCAAGGCATCATCATTACTTTTTGAAGCCAATCCAAAACCAAAGTCATGATTCTGTATGATTCAAGGCAGCAGGAATGTACGTCGCCCAGTTGCCTTCGATTTCCATTTCAATTCTTTTTGGATCGGAACCTACCGAAAATGACGATCATTCCACGTTGTTTTTAAATGATGTGTGGTCTTTATTATTTATCAGTTGTGGAGAATAAAGAATGCGTTAGAAGCAAGGCAAAACATGATTACAAGTTTTCCTATTTGTTGCTACTTTCATTCCTGGCTTCCACTGCCGGTTGTTGGGAGAAAATGCGGGAGATTTTTGCGTAATGGTTTGGTCAAAATATTGTTGGCATTGTTGTTTTGCTATTTTGAACCTGGTGTAATAATGTGCCTGTTGAACCTAAGGTAAAAATGTTTTGCCATTGCTACCAAAATGCGTTGTGAAAATGCACCTTTTGCCATTTTGGTTTTGAAATGTTGGGTGTGGCCATTGTGACAGGTTGTGGTATGCTGAGTTGTCAACTAATTCGCATGAGTTATTGGGTAAATGTGAGGTTGCTATGAGTATTAAAACCGAGGGAAAGGAAGTTGAGAGATTCCATGAATGCTGATAGTGGAAGGAAGCCAAGCTGAGGACATCTAATCCTTGGGCTGGTGTGACCAGTATGAGTGGTTGGAAGTGGATGCACCATGCCACGTCCACGAATGCCCTACTTGACCCAGATGCAATGACAAGATACGCTCGATCCATCACAATAGTGCACTTGGCTTGAATGATCCTGAGGCGCTTGACGTTGACCAAAGCTCCGAAATGATTTACGCTTGACTCGAGCAGATGAGGACATGGGTTGGGAAAAATTGGATGGGACGATGAGAGGATTGTGAGGCCAAGGGAAACCATTTCATCTTGCGCTTGTCTTCTCCCACAACCACGTAACTTGCTCTTTGGACGAGTGTAGAGAAGGAAGGTCTCCCAGTGAACACCGTTCGCGAAGCCATGGAGGATCTCGGATAACAGCTGCTGGAAATACTCATGTGCTTATTGATTCCTCATGCAGACACTTGTACAGAGCAAGTGAGTCAAGAGGTAAGAAGGAAGAGGATGTGTGGCAGGGTTGGAATGATGATTGTGTATACGGAGCACGGGATGGTGGAAGACTGGAGCTGGACATACAAGGAGGTTGAAAAGTGTTCCACACGTCAGCCACTTGATCACACGGAAGGCAGTCGGTGTTGTTGTTGACTGAAAGCGATAGAAAGTTGGCGAGTGGAAACAATGGCTTGGCTCACTAACTCTCGTTATCAGTGTCAAAGTAGCCAGGGAAGTGAGCGCCGCCAAAGTATGCACATGACAGCGAAAGGCGCCATGTTGACGACGCGGATGGGCTGGACTGAAAGCGAGGATGGAAATGCAAGGGAGTGAATAAGAGAGAAAACACTTGATCTTCGTCTCGGCCTTTTTTATTAACCAACTTTTGCCCCGCCTCGAGCGTCATGTCATGTCAATATGTATACATAATCTCTTGGAACACAACAATAATTACCTTAGACATTAGTAAAGAATAACTTAATTGGCATGAGTGATAAAGAGTAGTTTGTCGTTACAAAATAATATAATATGCGTAATTGATGATTAAGAAAGAAAGAGGGAATGAAAATAAGAGTCGTGGTTGTTTCAAGCGTGTCATTGGTTTGCGTTGGTGGAGCAGCTTGAAATCTTTCCGTCCACTGTCAACGACAGCACATGACACAGCCAGAGCAGCAGGTAGGACACATTGAAAAAACCAGGACGGAAATGCGTGGAACGCTTCGAGGCATCGCTTGCACTCCCAACTCCTTTCACTGCACCACACATTCCACGGAGACAGGCAGGTGGCACGCAAGCATCAACGCACAGCACCGCTTCCCCAAACACCACAAAGACCTTCCCGTCCTCCATACTTGAGCAATTTAACAATTCTTTCACACCTTCAACAACCACAATCTTATCCACTCCGACAAACAAACTTGAACTCCTTCCGCCTTTCCCCACCACAGTAACCCACACTTGCTCTCCCATCACAGTCTCTCTTAAGCTACAACACCGACTTATCATTTACCCTACGATCTACACTGCACCTTCTACAGTAACTCCATGCCTCCATCGCTCAGCTTTCCCAAGGACAGAGAAAGCCAGAACTGACGGACAATCCCTTACCATCTTTGTCTTAAGAACAAGCACACGTAAGGAGAGGAATGCAAATGAAATATCACCACTGCCCATGCACAGCACAAAATACGCACATCCTGTCCTAGGCAGCGTTCCACACACGCATTCACAGCACCCAACAGCAACTGGAAATCCAGACATGGTCTCCATCCAAAGTCCACGCCTGTTGCATCTCCCTCCTTTTCCTCACTCTAATTACAACACTTGTTACTCACTCACACATCTAATCACTCTCTTGGACCACAGTGCCAACTGAGACTACAGTCACCACAACGACCTCACACTGACACCACCTACTAACACCCACCACACACGAGTCACGCCATCCAAAACCATTCCACACAAGCAGTACAGAGCAACCACGTTAAACCAGTCTCCGGCACATGAAAGGTGGACCAGCGTTAGTTACGACGAATCGCAATTAAACCACGGCACCGTTCACAAATAATCCACCACTGAGTCTTACATTCCTCAGCTGGTAAGTGGACGGAAGCTGAAGGTGGGAACGTTAAGATCCTCTCGGACACCGTTTCCAAAAACATTTTCAACCGTCACACGCACTTCCATCCACTGTTCGGAGCTGACAAGTGAAATAATGTCCTTTCGCTTGTCATGGGAAGGGGAGTGCGGCGCTCCTGATACCTGCATCCGTCCACCCCAGCAGCCTCAATCAACTCGACCTTTTCGCGATCTCATCGACAATTTGAGTAGCACTACATTTCCACAAGCTAAAACTGCACGGAAACCTTTGACTTGACTCTCCCACTCACACACACACACACACACACAACTAACACTACTTACTCATTACTTACTTCTAGTGTCTAACTACACAACTAGCAGATTTGGCAGTTTGCGGAAAGAAAGCAATTTATACGAGCACGTGTAAGTAATTACCTTGTGTAATAACAACTGCTGACTTTGTATGAACGTGTTATCAGTATATAATTAGAAACTTATTATAACAAGATGACATGTAATATAAATTACTACACACGACAAACTATTATAAGACAACAGCATGATAATAAAACGTAAAAAATATCTGGAAAATCTAGACGTGATTACTTTTTCATTCCACGCGTCTGTCAGCGCAGTCATTCTTGGCACATGCCCCAAATGTCCCCCAACTCGTCCTAATGACCGAATAGGAGTAGCTATAGTCATAGCACTGTCAAATGTGAAACTACATGTGCACGTTGACTGGACGACCATTTCCACGCATCCATTCAAACCACTTGTAGTTTATAAACACTTAAATATCACTCCAAGGACAATGTTGTAACATTTAATTATAGACTATTCTAATATGTAACTATTCGATAACAACTATGTAGGAAATTACTTGTAAATATTTTGTAAAAGACTAGCACTACGTAAATGTAAATTGTGTTGCTCAATTGTTTTGATTGTAACAATTCTTGATATTTCTTGTACGACTACGTCTAAAGTCTAATTCAGTTTGGATAAGCATTCACATGTTCAGTATTTCAGTATCTGCACCACAACACAACCTCATGACTCACACCTGATTCTCAACAAACACCTGCTGTCCCTTCGGATATGTAATTGGAGTTTTGTACTAATTACATCCACCTGTCAAAATCCTCTTCCCTACAATCACCGTCCCTTCATTCCCCATCCGTAAGTCTCAAAAATTCTTGCACTACAAATACTTAATTCTAACTAATTACGATTCAAAGGTTGCTAGTTTCGTTGAACCGTGTGTTACGAGTATAACTAGTTGTCATGCGCCTATTTACAACGAGAACGACCGCTTCGGGTCATTGTACGCAGACTTGAGCTTGGTCAACCACTGGCGCAGTTCTTTGTCGGTCCCACTGTCAACCCCAAGGGGTCATAGAAAGAGTACACTATTCATTACAATTATCACCATTTCTTGTCTCACCATCAGCAGCACAAGGGAAGGACGTGAGGACGAGGACTTGAACGCGTGGAGGAAGGAAAGGAGAGTAACGGAGCTCCATCTCTCCCTCACACTCTCACCGTGTCCCCTTCCCTCCTTCCATCTACGCATTTTACATTCGCATCTCAATTCCACTTCCGCAATAGCACAACGTGTCATCTGTTCCCCCAAAAAACCATCGCACTTTGCAAACCAAAAACCCCGTCATCCTGCCACCTCTGCACTCCAAATCTCTGCGTTTCTAAGTGCTGCCGACAGAGTGGGTGTTGGTGCGTCCACCCGTCCCTTCCAATTTTCCTCCCTCCCTCCATTGCATTTCACAGACAATGCCCAAGTCTCGAATTCTTTCTCATTAATTTGGTTCTTTTCGTTTTCAAGTGTTTTTGCTTTTGCTCTTTGATTATCCCTTCACAGCGTTTTCGGAATGAATAACCAAGTACTGCTCTTAGCTGCTCTCCACCTCGATTTCCTTCACAACGGCGCAGAGAAGGAAATCGAGGTAGCGAACATCGCAGACCAGTCCCAGTAGAGATTAAATGCAGAGTAATGTGACCGAGAGATCTTTAGTAAGTCATGCCCTAAGGCACAAGTCTTGCCTAGCTGCCGGCTTTAGAACCTTATGCCATTCACCACTTGACTTGAGAAGATCATGCCAAGGTCATCTGTTCTGGGTAAATCACACCAAGTGTCACTTGAGTAAGTCTCTTTTGACAATGCTTTCTTTCTGCGATGCATTTACCTCAGTCTCTCCGTGTGTAATCCGCTAGGCACGACTTATTTCCGTGGATATAACTTACTAAAGTCCTTCAACACTTGACTGCATACGCCTGCTTACTATAAATTTTAAAAATTCCGTGATACTTACAGTGAATGTAATGAAGAGTTGACCATGCTGTAGGAACATGACAACTTGGCGCAATTGGTTTGTTCTCGTAGTTCGTGTCATGTCATGTCACTGTTTTGAGTACTCGTAAAAAGATGAGAACAAAATGGAACAATTTTAAGTGAATTGGGTGTGGGCGCGGACAGAGATACGCTGGATTTGGAGGGACATGAGACGTTTGGTCAGTTGCCTCCTTCCAGGACCAATACAAGCCTAAATAGCAGTGTTGCCTTCGAGCACGCTTTGTTGAAGATGGTGCCGAAAGAGGAAACTGTGCAAGTGCAGATCGGGAAGGGACGAGAGCAATTACAAGGAATTCCTACGTAAAAGAGTTGAAGTTGTACGCGAGGTCTTCCCACTACGCACCTCCCCTTGAGCTGCTGGCGAAAGCCAAACCCTGAAACCAGAATAATTCGACACCCCCTGGGAATTTGGCTAACATGACGGGGGTAGGGCCCCTTAAAATGTCTAAAATGTACCACTAGAAGGGTAGGGGTGTCCACTAGAAACCACTAAAAGAGTGGAGGTTTGAGGATATGGGAAAAGACTGGAAAAGTGGGCATGGGAACCCAATTGAAAGATGTGTATTAGATTTTGAAGAAAGTCGTTTCAGAAGAGGCTTCTAGGAGTTACAGGACGTATAGGCTGTAACGGAGGAGGTAATGTTGAAATGTGGGAATACTTTGAATGCATGTGGATTGGATTCAACGGGGCTTGCCTAATTTGAAAGACGGGAAGTTTGTGGAGGAAGTGGATGGAAATGTGTTTTGTGTAGTGTAATTGGAATTGGGTTTGGTTGGATTGGAGGACTTGTTGTGAAGCGTGGGCTACGTGGGAGGGGACGAGTGAGAAAGGGGTGAAGGAGGAGGACGGAATTTGTGCTGTCCGGTTGGTCCCTTGGATCCCGTGGCTAGGCACCGTCGTCACTGCTTGCAATGTAAGTTTGGTTTGTACATGAGGAATGAGGCGGATGAGAGATGGCGCTAAGGAGCACCGGGGCCGGGATCCCTCGGCCGCTGTCCCAGAACTCGCTTCGCTTTCAATCCTTTGGCCAGAACACCCCGCCGATGTCTCCAAACGTGGACGCGGTAGCTCCCTTTGGATTTCAAGCCGACCCCGCAGTGAGGGCAGATGATCTTCTCTCCGTGCACCAAGTGGCACTCGTGGATGTGAGCGCGGAGTCTTTCCCTCTTGACCAGCTTATCACAAATCTTACATGGAACGAAGGGGCCGGAGTGATTCGTGACAGAGTCCACCATCGCGTCCACCTCAGCCGTGGTGTAGCGTGCAGACTGCGGCACCTGCGAATGTCTTTGGTTTTTGAATCGCGGAGCGCCGAGGCCAATGCTGCTGTCTCTCTGTGTGGTTGAGGTGCCGCTGCTCCCCGTCATCATGAGTGCCAACGGACCCGCAGAGGATGCACCAGACGCTTCAGTCATTGTGTGGGCCGCTCCAGACAACTTGGCCAAATGTCGATGTCGGTCCAGAGCACTCTTCTCGGTAGCGTAGCCCAGGTCCGAGTAGAGCTGGAATCTGTGGCCGAGGTGACTAAAGCGCTTCTTGGCCGGAACCGCCGGGACGGACGCACCTTGGACGTGACTTGAGCTGCTCGCTTCAGCTGCTCCCATTGCTCCGGACGACACTTTGGGGATGAGGGGTCCGTTGGGGAAATAAAGGAGAGGGGAACTGCCAGCTGAGGATCTGTAGGGACCGGCTGAGCTGCTCCCACTCTTGCTCCCAGCCACGCCGTGAGTGGCCGAGGTGACTGTGCTAGGCTTGAGCAACTGTCCCATGCCGACGACCCAGCCACTTGGCCCTGTACTCGAGTGCCCGCTCGTGGAAGGGTGGTGGAGTGAGTGGCCATGGAGCGTGGACACGACCATGCCTGAAGGAGTGGTGAAGGACTTGAGATGGCCGTACGGGGACTCGACCGTCTGGATGGACAGCTCGTACTCGCCCGCGTTGCTCTCCGTCACCATCGAGTCTTGACTCTCCTCCGCACTCTCCTCCAAGTTGATGAGGACGGGGAGGTGTGGCTGGAGTTGGTGGTGGTCGAGGGCGAGAGGGTCGGAGGTGGTGTCGCAGGACGAGCTCCTGCTCACCGCCACAACCGACAAAGGGATCGGCGCAGCAGCGCCAGGAAACACTCCGAGTGGATCTGCCGGCGAGTTCTTGCTCCTTACAGACGCACCGGGTGACAAGTCATGGGACCCCGACTCGTTGGAATTCTCCTCCGTCTCCGTCACTTTCCCCACAGAGGCTGCTCCTGGAATCGACACGTGGAGGGGCACAGTGCTTGCCGCCGTCGGACTCGTCCACGGCACGCTGTAGCTCTTTTTCCGTCCGTGATTGATGACTGACGCGTGGTGGTGCTGCAGTGCGGACTCTGAACCGGGGGACATGGTGCTGAACACGTGCTTACGACTCACTCCCGCCCCTCCACTCGCGTACAGCTGGGCAGCGTCTCTGTCCGATGCGGAGTAAGGACGCCCTGGAGCTGGAGAGATGGACTCGTAGCTTCTGCTCACAGTCCCACTTATGCTTGGCGGCGTCGGTCCAGCCGCAGGCCGCGACTCCAAATCTAAAAAATCCCCACATATTTCCGCACTCTTTCACTTGTAAGGAATCTGTGGACGGAGCTCAAGAGGTGCTTACCGTCTGCCGAATATTTGCTTGTACTCTGAGTCGGGCTAAACTCTTGCTTCACCATCACCCGAGGGCACGTGTCCTTGGTGGACGAGGAACCCTGCGGGAAGAAACACATTGCATTTACTTGCGAGACTAGGCGCTGGAAATCGCTAAGCTGAATGAGTATAAAGAGTTGGAAAGACTCACAGGAGTACTGGCGGGAGTTGCAGTGGTCGGTGCTCTACCTCCCGTTCCAGTCACACGTCCAGTCTCGGGCTGGACACGCTGATCAGAACTATCTGAAGAAATGCCATCAAGTTTTAATAACTCGGCCGCATCAATAAAGTCTTGTATTTCATTCTTCACCACGCTCACTTGACCAAAATAAATGAACTTCAACACATGCTGAAGGTCCCTGAATTTAATACCTTTTATTATCACAACCGGGTGCTTGCAAGGGTTCTCCTGTTCAACCAAACGCACAACTTTATTATCAGTGCCCCACCTTAGCGACATTCAGAGCAAATCAATTGATTCAAAGAGCAAATGCTGACAAATACCTTGAAGATGCTTCTGAAGTACGGGCTACACATGGCCAAAACAATTTTATGTGCCCGAGCTTGAGTTCCTTCACAACATAATGTCACATCGGCAAAGTCTTGAGTGTGAAATAAGCTAGAAAACCCGGAGGACAACTGCTTGTCGAATTCGTTCCACTTGAGGGAGAAGAAGAAGTTGTCCGCCGCTGTGTCACCAGCTGGAGACCGTTCTGCTCGAGAAGTTGCGGGCGGGCTCTGAAGTGGGTCTTGTGGCAGTTGCTGCTGACTTTGACCACCGCTCGCACGCGATTTCACACTTGCAGTCCCACTCATTGTCACTTTTAGTTGCTCACTCGTCTCTAGCTACTTAAATGTCGCCTCGTCTCTTCCTCCGCTTAAATAGACGGGAAGAATGTGTGAGAAATAAACTAGGAAATTGTATTTGTACCAAAGTCTTGAGCAATTCCGTTGCCACAGGCTTCCATCCACTTCATCTTCCCTTCCACACCAAATCCCACCAAATGATCAAGTCAAAGGAAATGCCATGAACCATCATATGTCTAGTCTAGCACACGGGACTCGGTTATTCTCAGATTGGGGCAACTCCAGATCCCACTGTCCTCATAGATTTCAACAACTCTACTCCACCACATTACAATTTCCACACCAAATCTAACAAGCTCGATTTCTACTCCCGCCTCTCAACCACGAGCCGGTGTCGAGTTTTCTTTCAATGCGCCGTCAAATGTTACCCGCTCTTTTCCTCCTTCTTTGACTTGCTCACTCGTTGTGTCAGTCTGTGCTTTGAGTTCTTCCCTTTCGCTCATTCTCAACCTTTGGTCCACATAAACCGAGGGTCACTCTTCGCTGTACTCCTTACACATTCCCTCGCCCTTTCTACTTTACTTCAACATCCAACCGCCAGATTACCCCGCCGCTTAATTCCGACTTGAGTCCGCTGTACCGATCCAATCTTCTCCTCGCGTCTTCTTTTCAACTACCAAGTCCGGAAATTCTGGAAACGAGTAAAAGAGAAAACAATCCACCAACTGCCATACATTCCGTGAATCATATTCACAATTCCAAAGCCAAACCATCATTTTTATTCTTGTCTTGTGGCACTCCAACTGCACAGGCTAAAGCTAAGTGGTTCCTTCTTCCCTTTCCTCTAATTCCCACTCGCTCCCCCACCCAAAAGCTACCAACGCTCACTGACTATTTCAGTTCCTTATTATTTATCATCACGATTACTTATAACTCCAGGTTCTCTTCTGTGTCCCCACGTACTGTCTTACGCCCTTTATATGAACATTGTAGGAATATCGCATTCTCTCTCCATAATTCATACCCGCAAATCGTCCTTGTTCACAGGCGGTGAATGCATTGATAAATAAATGAATAAATGAATAATCCTACCCTTCTTAATATTACATTTTCCAAAATTTGGGGGGTCCTACCCCTACAATGCTTCAAAAATTACCAGGGGGTGTCCAACGTCCAATTGTTATAATGATTGAGGCTTCCGGTTATGACCTAATCCTTTTCTCTTATTCCATTTTCTCATGCTTATTACCACTGAAATATAAATATATATATAAATATGGTGACCGCCAACTTTGGCAAAAACCAAAATGGCAAAACATAAAAATGGCAAAACAATTTTGGCTAAAACCATTTTGGCAAAACGAAAATCCATTTTGGCAAAATCCAAAACC
>JAAXYX010003592.1:0-14015 GCA_036851915.1 Ptenothrix huangshanensis | reverse complement strand
TCGGGTAGAGAAGGTTTTTGGGTAGAGAACACACGCTATAGTGGTAGAGAACACCGCGAATCAGTACCGATTTAATGTAAAGGGGATTGAAAATCATGCCATTATAACAAGAATGTCATTATGAAAATGTCTAATTGTCCTATTTACACAGGCGTTTTGACGGGGAAGCATCAGTATGTCACTTTAACAAAATTGTCACTATGAACGATGTTACTACAGGAAGATTCCACTGTAGTGACTGTAGTACCTACACCTACGCGTTACTACACAATACAAAGTACATATATTCATGGTACCATTTGGAATAAATATATTGGCGCCATCAAGTATAGCCTGAGCCAAGCTAAGATCATCCTGCTCGGCAGCAACAACAGCAGCTCGAAGACCATCCCAGATCTCTTTTCTTCCTTCGAAAACTGGAGCAGTTTCCCAGAATTCGTCCCTCCGACTGTACAGTTGACCCAGTGTCAACGGTGTCTCTGATTTCCATTTTACGTAATTTCTTCGTAGGGGTTGATTACGTGCTTAATACCCATACCCACAATTAATTTTTTGACGACAACGGGATTGTGTATACAGTTAATATTGAATAATAAAAATATTCGAGGTTTACATTTTAAATTACCTCTAGGTGGCCTTTCTTCCGAATTTTGGTTCCTACGTCTCAAGCCCATACAGTTTCCCATGTTGTCCTGCAATCACAACAGAAAAAACGAAAAGTTATGAATACGTACTATAATCTTAGTCTTACACAGGTGCACGGAAATTTTTATTTTAATTGGATTCTACATGCTATAACGCTAACAACCGTTACGACATATTGGAGGCCATAATATTGCACGATGCTCCAACTTCCTTAGTAGGTACCTAATTTCTATTTCGAACACTTAAAAAATCTACTCATCCATATTTGAATTGAAACCTCTGGAAAACGATATAAGCCACAGAAACAATGAATTAGCTGCTGTACTATACATTTACGTGATGCCTCTAAATGTAATAAGCCTGAACTTCTCAGCACGTCTGGTGAGAAGTAAACAATTCCTATCATTTTAAATGCTTAATGTCAAATTTCATCAAATTCAACTGATTGAGATCATTACAAAACTTCTTAAAACAAATAAACAACCAACAAGCCGTGCCATTCAGGTTTGTCAACCTCGAGTGAACATGTACACAAACGTCAATTAATTACGAGAGGAAAGTGGAATAAGGAAAAACACCGAAAAACTCGAAGTGGATAATATAACGATGATAACGATAACATCCTATCCTACGACTACGGCTATACTTCCTCAACCTTACGATTCCCAAGTAAATTATCATGGTAACTAAATAATTACTCGAATATTTTGAGGGGTCAGCCCCTTTGTAAATTGTTTGAATAATTTTGAAATCGCTGATTTCAAAATATCGATGAAAACGGATGTAAACTGCAGTGCCAAGGCCAACCAACAGCGTCTAGAGACCTCAAAAAATGGATCCAACAATTCCAAATCCCAAAGGCGACAGCACCAAAGTTTGACAATTTGAATTTAGAAAATGGCATGGGATATTTAGTAACATTTTACCGTCTAGGTCACATCATGTGACTCACGTGGTTTTGGGTTAGGACGCAGAATTACATTTATTTAAACTGGAAGAACAGATTCATGATAGTTGCATAATAGATGCATAATTGCACCCCAGTCCCCAGTCGCTGTAAACTCGCTGCGCCTGCAAATATTTAAAAGTTGCTATGGTGATGCAACTTTTTATATTTTTTTTAACTCCCAGACCCCAGAGTAATTTTAATAATAAATTCTACAAATCTCGTATATAATTACGCATAGGTATGTCGCCATCGCATCTACAGCGACCGGGGTATACCATACTTTATTGTTAGCCACTTAATTGCTGATGGACCAAACACCAGCTGAATTAACTGGGGGCGGGGGGAAGTAACAAGAACATGAGAGTAGGACCGACGTCACTGGTAACGGCAACGGCAATTTTCAATGTCCTCTAATAAAACTATCATACTTTCCGGAATTGGAGGGGAATGACTATTCTGAAGTTTTAAACTCTGCACATTATATGAATTATTTGAACGAGGAAAGAAAGAAGTATCTGTCGTCACGATCGCAGGTACTAGAAACTATGAAAACTTTCTGTCAATTGATTTCAGTTTAGGTAAGTTAATCCCAGATCCAAAAACTCTAGACGTTGATAAAATAGGGTTGCCATATAAAAACAACTTAATTCCGGGACATTTCAGGATACTTACGAATACGACACATAGCTACACAAACCTGATTTCGGCCTAATTTCAAATCGTTTACTACGAAAATGGTCAGGCCTTCGTGCATAAGCTTTTTTGAAAACTAAGTGAAGTATATGTACAATGCAAATCAATTACCCAAATAAAGCAGTGTTTTCAAATTAATCTCTCACATATCGAACTTTATGTACAAGTCGCATTGTTAAAGTCTTCTGGCTTTCACACGCATATAGACAATAGTATTCTGATTAGAAAGTCCTTACATGGACGCCAGCGAAAATGTTTAAGTTAAAAATCCGCGAACGTGGTAGGTAACTGGTCTTGTCATGACACATCTATTAAATTTTAATAAATCTAATAGTTTTTTGGGATAAATCATCAATGAATGCGGCGGTAAGTTTATTTTAACCAGATCCTCCCACCAAACTTCTTTTAATTGTACTATTCAATTAATCTACGGGTTAAAATCTACCCCTTTCTCTCGTCTCCATGTTTATGCTCATGACGCATAAAGATGGAGACGAGAGAAACCTCTGCCACAAAATAACAGTAATGAATGCAATTTTGGCCTCCTATTGCAAATCTTATTACGATTTAAGTTTGATCAAACTTTCAGTTAGTACTTCCCGAAATGTAATAATTGTATAGCCTGAAACTATCTACATACGGGAGATCATGATTTCGTTTTCCAACCTGGTTGGCTGTTATGATACTTTAGTACTGGTCTACGGTGTTCTCTACTCGAAATTTCTTCTCTACCTGTCAGTCTAAGGTGTTCTCTACCTTGAAACCCTTCTCTACCCCACTGTCTAACGTGTTCTCTACCCCAGTAGTTTAATACAGTAAAGTAGAGAATATTTTGGAGGTAGAGAACACCTTAGACTATGGGGTAGAGAAGGGTTTCGAAATAGAGAACACCTTGACAATGGTAGAGAACACCGTAGAATAGTACCGATACTTTTTCTCGGTATGGAACGTCTTGCAGTTGGCAATCCAACATTATTTTAGTAATCGAATCGAATATATGAAAGCTTCTATCTCCTTACTTTTCCTGAAGATTATTAACACATGATTCCATTGCTGTCCCGGAGTACCCTTGCCCGAGACACTCGATAGAAGCAACCATTCTATAGGGCAGTTCCGGTCATTTTAGGACTTGTGGCAACCCTATGATAAAACCTTATTTTTGGTAAGGTATTTACGAACCATGGTCTTGTGGGAATGAGGTCAAGAGCCAGTGAGAATTGTAACCATACATCATAGTTTTGTAGAAAATTTTATATAAAACATTCTCTGCCTCTTTCACAGAGGCACGAGGTCTTTTGATGGCTGGTTGCTATGGCTTGGTACTTTGATTACCATCTTATATTCATTGATGCGTTAAAAATGGGAATATTGGAGGCCTTAAATTTGCTTCAAGTATGCAGTGTAACGATCGATTCAACTCCAATAGTTTTCTTGCCTCATATTTAATATGCCATATTGGAAGTTATGTAAGCGTAAACGTAGAATGACGGAAAGACATACAGACTGACTGGAAAGGTAGCAATTTTTGATGTAAAATATACTAACTATAAGAGTAGGAGTAGGGTAGACACCGGTAAAATTTCAAACACGAATCGGCAAGTCAGGGGTAGGCTCATTGAAATCGTTTTTGTTGTGTGCATGTCTATAGATGCTTTTTCTATATAATTATATGTAGCAGATCTAGGACTGCAAATCAAACGCAGATCTTTGAGAGACCAGAATATTTCATCTTTTACTTCCAAGTATGAGAGCCTTTTTAATTTTACATCCACTCGACTACGAATTTGAGTACCTATAGAGATCCATACGTCCACTTTCTACTTCGACTTCCACATGAAAGAACGAATCAACGAATAACAAACCGGAACGTAGGTACATAGGCGCAAGTTTTTACGAAGATTACATATATAGTTACTGCCTCTCTGTAATATCAATGTATTTTCACATCATAAAGTTGTTTATGATGCATTCCGTCATCGTCATCTACTTCCTACCCTTTTTGTTTATCCATATGAGCTGACTGCGTATGTATACAGATACTGAACAAACGCAAGACTGATGAGTAAGCTTCGTTCCTAGTAAAATAACAACCACCACCTATACGCCCATTAAATACATATTTCCATATGTAATTATCATACTAGAACCAAAACTAAAACCTCTTCAAACTCAAACCTTTGAAAGTTGCAATCTATCTTGTGGTCGTACACGCCGATGCAAAGCCAATCCTTTTTCCTCTCCTCTGGTCTCACGTATGAAGTCAAGTCTCCTTTGATTCTCAATTAATTCCATGCGAATCGTAATTCACAAAACATAACCGTTAATCTGCATCCCTTAGGTAAGAGCACTCGTATTTCATTCTCGTACCGCACTAAACGAAAGGCAAAGGCACTGCAGAAGCAATATATTTCCTATA
Source organism: Ptenothrix huangshanensis (assembly GCA_036851915.1). Lineage (NCBI taxonomy): Eukaryota > Metazoa > Arthropoda > Collembola > Symphypleona > Dicyrtomidae > Ptenothrix > Ptenothrix huangshanensis. Next base: position 9,312 of record JAAXYX010003592.1, on the reverse strand, counting down.
ATTCTTCGTAGGAAACATTTAAGTGGAGGGGAGAGAACAAAAGGTATCTAAGAGGTACGTACAATAAATACAACTAATCATAACAAAATCCTGTCTTCCATATTTTATAAATAACGAATCCATATAGTTTATTCAACTGATTCACTAGTCATGATTTACTCCGTTATTTTATAAAAATAGCCATTGCTGATAGCGGTAACACCACCATTCATATGCGCAGCTACTCATACATAGATGACTATATTTTTCACGTACGGCTTGATGAAAATACCTGGCGAGGATTCCGTAATTCAAAACCATAATATTGTCTTGGTCATTGTAACTTGCTGCTAGTTAAATATTTTCTGCACGTTGCAAAGCTATTTAAGGAGCTCGAAAATTGTCACGACGTTGCATCTGCATCTCTACGGTACAATATTCTATGAACTATCTAAAACGCGCCTACACAGACTTTGTTAATGTTGAACAAAATGATTAACTTTAGGGATAAATAATAAAGGAAGAGTTCTCTCTGCTATTTTCTTATGTCTCAACTTCCCATGAACTTTCTATCGCTTCACAGCGTACACGTTTGATTTCTAGCAATTTGTCTGAAATTCTAAAAACCGTAAAAAATGTTGTGTACGTCAAACTTAGTCTAAATAAATAGTAATCCAATCCTTTTATACTACACAAAATGACTACGCCGTATTTATTACCATACATATGTCTCACATAAAATTATTTATTTATGAGAAACTTTCTTGGGCCGATATGAGAATCATATTACAAAATCACTCACAGATACGAAAATAAGACTATATTTGCATACACTCCAATTCAACGAGCTGTGTAGTACATCCTAAGTTTCTCAGTTACACACTATTTTATCATTGGCATAATCATAAACCTTCGACTCAGGCAGGCAGGAGAAGCAGAGTAGCAGAGTCCGTACTTTAGGTACTCACTGCTCACTCGTCAATAGCTTTGCACTAGTACGTCTATCTATGTCTATGAGACATGTCAATACAGGATTAACCCACATAGCTTTCCATCCACTTCAGCGGATCTATTTAATGAATAATAAATCGTAGAAGGGACAACGAAATAAAAATTGTATATTGGACGAGATTATTTACCAACGCATAAAATACATTTCATCATGGATGTTTACAAAACCAACAAAAACAAATTTGGAGTATAGCACAACACCTATATGCAAAACTGAAAATAAGGAAACATTAAACACAAATGACAGTAAATCACCAGCATTTGAGTGAGCTAAATACTAGGCTACATCGCATGACCAAATTTAAAAAGAAACTGTGATTCTTGAATTCGCAATTTTTGCAACCAGAAGAAATGAAAAAGCGAAAAAGTGCGATGTTCACTACAAATAGTTCAAGGTCAGCAAACCAGGACATAAAAATAAAGATTACCTATATTTGTACCGTTGAGCATTGAGCAGGGAGGAAGGATTGGCGAATAAATGAATATTTATCGGCAGAATAGTTTTACACGTACAAAATGTTAGATAAACGTACTTCACATTTTTGAGTAGGCAGTAGGGAAGCTGACTTATTTGAACATTTTTAAAGGTAATCTTCGTTGTAATTCCACAAATCTCAAGTAGACAACTATTTCGCTTTACTTTCCTCAAATTTGTACACTAATCGCATATTGAAATAACAACAGTACAGTGACCGTGGAGTCATACACCTATTATTGTCTTTGTGACTGCAGCGTTTACGTTGAAGCTATTTTCGATCTCAGAAGGAAAATTGAATAAGGTCACTACAATTACGAGTAATCGGGTAGAATATTATCAAAGTCAGCTAATGATCACAAAACACAAGGGAACGTATATCCGTTGTTCACTATGTTAGAAAATATACTGGTAACGAGGAGAAGGAAGCACCACTACTGCGGCAGAATTTCTAGACGATTGGATGATTTAGGTTTTATAGTTTCTGGAAGAGACGATGATGGTACCAAAATGATCTGACCTGCAACCAATGCTGCAGAAAAATCATGGTTATTTCACTTTGATTCTGGGTGTGAAACTCTGACGGATAGAATTGTTTTGCCGCCTGAGATTTTCCTTTGAAGACAATCGATGATAATGATATACCACGAGTGGTAGCTTCGTTGGTATGAGCGATTTTTTGTGATTGGCGATTAAGTACAACTTAAAGGACAAGGGATAACATGTGAGTGTGAATCACGAGAAACTGAGTGAGATAAGCAACTGACGACTGAACTTACGATTATCAAAAAGTAACGATTGAAGAAACTTAATTTATCCCGTAAAATTGATGATGACAAATTAGTATTCCAGTTCCGATAATTTCTGAGCTGTTCCAATTCCAAATCACTTGATGTTGTAGAAAAATGATTGCAAATTGTAACATTGATGATTTTCTTCCCATTCAAAATTGCGTCTTAGCTTGAGTGCAAGTTATGATGTGACATCAACTTTACTAACAGTTACCAAGATAAAGCAGCTACTAGTTTGTATAACTACCACCTCCATTAAAAGTAATAATCTTGAGAAGGTAATTTTACTAGAATTTAGTAAATGTGAAGTAACTGCACAGTGGCCGATACGAATTCATTTCTAATTCGCTTTTTGATTCCATGTAGTACCCTAATTTACCGCACACCACTGGCTACTACAAGAAACACCGTTGGAATTTTTCTGTATTATTTTCTACGTTGTTTAATTATTGAATTAGCTCTCCCAGTCAAATCCGGTTTCAAGAGATCGGTTACGCTTGTTCCACACTGAAAAGAAATAAAATTACATTCGGATTGAATCTCTAAACATGTGTTCTCTCACATCTCACAATGAGCTACATATTTGTGACCTACAATTTCTATCTGCTTATCAAAAAACGCGTAAAATTGTAATCAGTATAAACAACAGTCGATTAATTTTTGATGAGTCGGTATTAATTTAACCTGGGAACTATACAAGTACGCAGGTATTTAGATTCAGGCCACGCCAAGAGAAATAGAAAAAACACAGTTTAAAATTTGAATGTGTCACTTTACACGATATCATGTTCAGCAACACAAACGCTGTCCTACGTACATGCCATTGATTTAACTAGGTATTATCTCTACATTGCCGAATGCATAAATATCTGTAGTACTGTGTTACACTGCAGCATTTCTTACTCGTCAATTTAAAGAGTCAAGACTACGGCAGCAATATATTACAAATGCTAAATGTGCTGTTTTTAATCTGCCCATTTTTTAATCGGAAATAATCTAGTTGATTAGTAATGTTTTCCAACCACCACGAATTTCTGATTTTTGATCAGTATTGTATATTAATAAAGTAACATACATGTGATTCCTATGAACACTTCCGACCAGAAAATGATGCAACAAAATCAGATGATACGCGCTAGCCTGCTTCTATTTCTGCACCATCCAAGTGTGACAATTAATCTGAAACCTTTAAAGCAGAAGTATTCGTTAATATACAATCGATCAATTACTTGGATTATAGATAATTTATAAATGCATGCCCGACAAAATGTATGCAGAAGCATGCAAATACCAACTTCTTCGAGCTTTCGAATATTTTAATTAGACACTGTCAACTGTAAGAAAATATAACACACCTTAAACTTCTTTCAGTTTTCAATCTCACTTCACTAACAAGGGACAAAATATCGAGCTCGATTTTGAATTCGATGTTCGGCACTTAAAATTCATTTATATTTCGTGTTGTGACGCACGATTGAGATAGATGAAATGTAAGTATCGCAAATAAATCTATATTACACCTCGATTATGTGTCATACTCTAGTAATTTCATTGTTTAGTTCTGAATAATTGGAAAGTATAGAACAAAACGAACACTGAACACTGAACAAATACATAGGACCACGTCAAACACCGATCTAAACTTTAAAGTCTGAAACCCCATCAAGTTTCAGTTCACACTCACGCTGTTTTCTCACAAAACTATTTTCTTTCATCTTTTCGAGCGACCGCGACCACCACGATAAAGAAGTTGACTTGCAAGAATAATTGTGTCAGCTTATAGATTTCATACTTTATTCGTCTAGATAGAAGAAAGTTGTTGGTTCTTGATTTTGATTATAGGTAGTAGTAGACACATGTTGGTATTGAATAGCAAATTATCAAGTAAATAAATAGCTACCTACCGTTTCGTTTCTGTACTGCACTAGAACAGACAAACTAGCAACTAACTCTATAACAGTAACAGCACTCTAACTACACTGAGGACTGTCTGTCAGAGTCAAGGAAGACCCAGAATAAGTCACGACCACCCTTTGTGCATAATTCAATAGAAGTAATCCAGATTTAAAACCATATACACAACCAACAATTGTAAGAGCAAACGGCAAACCTTAATGCTATAACAAGTTATAACTCATCTTTACACAGGCTACACAACTTTTAAATGAACAGTATGGGTGCCAGCTATCACTATCACTATACTTTTACTATGCCCACTATTTTTTCATATAATACATATACTCATATATTCTTCTATCAGCGACTAAAGGTTTGGTGCCTGGTTTTGCTGCTCATAATTAAATCTCACATTATATTAGTTTAGAACTGGTGCATTTGTTCTTAATTGTTAATTATGAATTGTCGTAATCGGAATCGTCTCGTAGGTCTACTTACGTAGGTAAGTGGTAATGACAAGTCCTATTAGCAAATAGAGGTTGAAATTATGATGGTGCCAGTGTAATAAAAATTACCCTCTATGTCTATACTGTATATAATTAATTATAAATAGCCTTAGGCCCAAGTCAAATCCTACATGCAGTTATTCTTTTAACTTGCAATATATCCTAGGCGAGTTTTGTTCTCGTATTCTCGTCACGGTTAATCAGTAAGAACCGCAAGAATGACAGTGGAGGCAGCTAAAGCTAGTAATAAGGTGATGCTGACGATGACTACTGCTAGTTTACTGCTGAATTTACGCTATTACGTACTTACTACCATCAAACCAACACCAACTACCACCACTGTTATTACGGCAAAAGGAAAAATAGGAAATAGCTTGTCATATAATTATGACCTATTATTTATTAAGGCTTCCTCGTGGACTAACATAAGATACCTAAGTAAGTTGATGTTGGTGTTATACACTAATTATTCTGTCGCCGTACATGTGCAGTGCACATCCAATCGGACTTGAATATATTTGTGTTTGGTTCGGTCTAATTTTGCTTGTACCACTACTTACAAATTAGTAATTAGTACTTGCTTTGTTCCTCGATCTAGTGATGTTGATGTTGGTGTTGGTTGTGGTGTAGTGTGGTTTGTGATTCAATTTACAAACAAAATTCACATTTGCGTTCAGTCAGAGAGTTGACATTCGGTGGTAAACAAGTGCCACGTAATACCTACTAAATACCTACTTGTCTACGTTTTGAAAAGTGTATCAGTATTATTCGGTTTCTTTCTCTTTCAGTGCTCTTTCGGGTTCTCGTTCTTGTTGGGGCCCTAGTTGGTAGCGGTCTATCGGTATGTCGGTCTCCGTATCGACATCCACATCGACGCAGCACCAGCAGTCACTTCAGTAGTCACAAGTCTATAGTAGGTACCCAACAGATCCAATCCAACACTACTATTAGATATGATTATATGAAAAACCAAAACCAAAACATACACTGCTGGTGACTGAAAAAGTGTGAGACTGGTTCTCTGGTCTTATGGTACTGGTACTGCACTTGGTCTTGGTTCATATAGGTATGCACTTGTGATTATTTTTCTCTATTTGGTCCCTTGCCGTGTTCATTTGAAGAGATGCTAAGTGCTGAATAGGAAAGCGGCGTAGAGTAGAGGAGCACTGAATGAATGCAAGTTTCCGTAGAAGCACAAGTATATAGAAATACAAGTACAAGTACGAGAACAAGTAGGGAAATCTTCAGCTATACCGAAGTCGAAGACCGAAGACGTTGGGAGTTTGGTTTTGGTTTAGGTTGGAGTGTTGTCGGAATACAGTTTACAGTTTACAGTTGATAGGATACGAATATGAGGCAATACTGGATACTCTGTATTATACTTGCAAGTTTATAGGCCTGAGATAGCGACTACTGACTACGAGACGACTGGGAAGAGGATGAACAAGATTTCCCACATCTGCATCTTTCTTGCTTTCCTCATTCTGATTCTCTTCTCTTCTCACTTGTATAATTCTCTCATCTGATATATCCACATCCACATCCAACTTCAACTCGAGTACTCAAGTATTCAACGATCCTCTTCTATTCCATCCTAGCAGTCCCAAGCTAGTCCAAGCTGAGATACCTATGCAAGATGCAGGGCAGTGTGATAGTAATAGCAGTAGTTGAGACGGTAGTAATATGCAATGTGCAATAAGTAAAGAAAAAGTCTAGTAAATGCCTTTTCCTTTGTCCCTTTGCCTTCGCCTCCGCCGGTCTTCTATTAGAGTTTCTAGCACGAGGAAATAGTCGAGTCGCCCTGGGTATGTGAGATAATAATATTTGACTTTGGCTTTGTCATACAAATACAACGTTTGTAAATCTTTGCATCTGTGAATGGAGACTTTAGGTGCAAAGATGGAATATGTGGCCTATGAATGCGACCTGAGACGCCTGACTGAATGCAACTGCAATTCTTCTCAACTTTACTCTGACTTTACTTTATTACTCCAAAACTTGCAATTCCAACTCCAATTCCAATTCTAATTCCAACACTTGCCTCTTTCCAGCTAAAGTTTCTACAAGTTGAAACGTAAAAGTCTAACTTCTACTCCTACTACTTTTTACTTGAATCAACAACTCAACTGTAGGTAGGTACTTTATTTTCTGCCTACTTACTCACTACTTACTTAAGTATGTACTTACTACGTCCTCATTCTCATCTCCGACTGAGCGCAGTTATATTCAGCATTGCTCTTCGTATTCGTCTCCGTCTCCGATCTCCAATACTCAATGTTCCCAATTGTTTTCAAAATGTTGTCGATAGGCTCCCACTCGAACCATACCTACTACAAACTACAACTACCACCACTCTATTCTACTCCTCATCTGCTCTAAACCAACACAAATACTGTAGAGACTGTAGACCGTAGTCCTGGTTCTACTACTGTATATAACTGTCCTGTTCTGTAAACTATGGAGGCAAACGACTTGTGCTTTGTATCACATCTATGTAAGTAGTCTGTTCTGTAGTGTAGTAGTGTAGTGGGCACTGTAAATTGTGTGCAACACAACTTACTCAAGTATGTACCTTCTTTATTACGAGCAATAAAGTTGTTTTTACACAATTATGTAATATCATGCGATGCACAATACGGAACGCAGACACAAGCACTGTACGAGATGAGATGAGACTCACGAGTGTACTTCTCTTCTCCTTCGGTTGGGCCTTTGCACCAAAATCAAAAGTAAAGCAAAGAAAGGCAACAGCAAACGAAACGATTTCTATAGAACGTGCGAGTACAAGTACGAATACACCACACGAGCGTATGTTTGTATTCAGTCAGTCTACACAATTCACAGTAGCTACAACTATACCACTACTAAAACCACTTCACATTCACATTCACCAAAACCAACTCAAACCAAACGTCAAGTCAAAGCCGAAGCCAACGAAATGAAACTGCGAAACTGGTGATGACTGTGACTGATGGGGAGAAACTGAGAAAATTAAGTATGTGAGAAGTCTAAATATATGTTTGACTTGTTAGCCTTACTACAGCATGTTTACAACTTCAAGTATTTCAACTATTTTAAATGTTTTTAATAATAACGATTCCTATAATTTATTGTATTATCCTGCATGATTTACTTGGTGAATTTGACGCGAGTATTGTGTAGTGGTGTGAATTTGGAGTTTGGAGTAGCAATAGTTAATGCAGCAGTAGCGGGGCAGAGTAATAACATGAAATGAAATCCCAATGCTGTAGAACAGTATGTAAATGTAATCATAGTCTGTAGGTGTAGTTGTTGATGTGGATGTGACTATACATATATAAAAATATCTACCTACGTGAATTTCGATTTGGATGTGGCTGTTCGAGTTAGTATTGGATGTAAACGTGGACGTGGACATTTGGATGCAGTGTCATAGGAAATGAAGCGGAATAGAGAGCTACAGGGAAAATAAAAAGACGGAAATTATTTAATTTACAACACTCAAGTATAATTATGTGCATTTTCTTTAGAAACTAGAATAATTATTATAGTCGAACGTTCGAATGTTGAATTGTTGGAAGTGTGCAGTGCGATTTTAATTGCTAATATAGGAATAAGGGGCGTGTGCAGTGCAAGTGTACGTAGGTATAGGTAGATATATGTACATCCATAAATTCATATATATACAACTTTATTTCACAGTTTTTATATTCCTATTCTTTCGTATTACACATTACATTACTGTTTCATTATGCAGGAGCGACTAGGAAGGCTTGAAGGGAAGGGAAGGGTTGTCCTTTCTGTTTCTTTCAGCTTCAGCCTTTCCTTCGTGTTCGCCTTCTTCTTCGCTTCGTGGTTCATGTTCATATCTACCATATTCCTAGACGTAGATCAGCTTTCTATATCTATATATATGTAAATTGAAAATAATGTGCAACATATAAATATACTAAATGAAAAGAGTGGATGCAAATGTAGATGATCCGATGCAACGCTATGCAATGCAATGCAATGCAATGGGCCTGCATTGCAAAGTGGTTTCATCTTTCAACTTTCAGAGATAGATGCAGATCTTCAGTGTTTCCATGTTTACATGTATGTGTGTGGAAGCATGTACCTGAATACTTTAGAGGATACTCCACAGTTTGACATGGCTATCAAACCAACGTATGTACCTACCTAGGTTACTTACGAAAAAAATATGTGCGAGGATCAACCCAGACAGAGAAGCTGTACGATGAAGATGAGGAAGAAACACTGGGCTGGATCTGGCATGTGATGCGAGTAATAAAACAAAGGAAAAACTATTAGCAGCCTCAAGCAATAATCGTGAATATTTATGGTAAACAGAGATGCGTCATTATAACTTAGTAGATGTTACTACACCGCAGTATTTATAAAGATATCATCTCTTTGTAAGGAGTTGCACACTGGATTAGTCTACTCCAGGCTAGAAATGATCTAACGGATTGTCAGGCTTAATAAACACAATGACATAGGTACTATGTTACTTTCATTTTACATTATACCCGCAAAGCATGGGTAATTTCAAAACCTTTCGGCAATATCCACACAATGGTGATGGTACTGGTATGGGTGTCCGGTCATTTTGGCAAAAACCATTTTGGCAAAACATTTTGCCAAAATGGTTCGAGGCCCTACGGACATTTTGGCA
>JAAXYX010003591.1:0-14022 GCA_036851915.1 Ptenothrix huangshanensis | reverse complement strand
GATTTTTGGGACTAACAAGTTCGAGTCAGCTATAGGAAAAATCGGAACGGACCCTTTCATCGTAATAAAAACTTGTGTATTAGTAGAGGAATGGAATACAGATAGTCATAACACGTTCAGGGTATCCCATTAAATAACCCTCGCGTCTAATTTAAAATCAGTGCAATTAATTATTCAATTAATTATAACTAATTAGATAAAATAATCATAATAATCCTTCAATTACTCACCTTTCCTAAAGGCTGATATCGTTCGTAAGTAGGATATCCGGTTGACGCAGCCCAACCGTTCCCAAAGCTTCCGTAGCCACCACCTAAACCTCCGTAGCCCACGCCAGTTCCCGTTATTTCACTCCGGGGTTTAAACGGCAGTCCCGAAGATGTCAGAACTGTCAGGTTGACCTTTTCGTCGTTAAGTCCATGACCAACTAGCGTTATCTTGGCCACAGTGGTCAAAGGACTAACCGCCAAAATGACAAGTGGTAAAAGGGAAGTAAGCTCGAATTCAAATTTGGAATTTGATTTTAATTTCAACATAGCTGCTAATAATTGTTATAGTTAATACCACGAATGGTGATAAGATGCGGAATTATGAATTATGACGATACTGAACACTTTAGGAAAACTCAATTATGAGCAGCAAGAAACGACCAGCACAAGTTTACAAATAAAAAATACAGTGCAGTGCTCAGTATATAATTATTAAAAACTCGTTCAGTTTCTGAATACCTACTGCTGATCTTCAGGACTCGAAATAAGCTTTTTTATACTTGCTAACAAACTGGCACGTGTATGTCACTTGCGTCGGGTTTTCTTCGATTATGTGATTTTAACCTATTTCATATTTAACAATGTGGTAATTCGGTCCACCGGAATCATTATTTTTTCACTCAAATGATTGAATAAGGTACTTATAATTATATATATAAACCTGGACGATATAAGAATTCGGATGTAAAAAACACTGAATACTAAAGCATATTAAAGGGAATAATTACTTATATGAAATATACGTTACAGTTACGGAACTGAAAGCCTAAGCTGAATTAATGCTGAAAGGATCCAGTGGTCCACGTCCATAACAATAATATTGTAATTGTAAAAAGTCAACGCGATATGGTACGAGAGTATTATTGACTTCCCAAATCTAATGTAAATACAAATCCTTCTGACAAATAATCTTCCAAGTGGAAGTTTCCGTAAGTATGCTCTTCAGGTTTTAAGTAAAAGCAAACATTTACATAATGCTAAACTTGTTCACACCTGAAGGTGTTCGAATAAATGCAGTATCATTTCATGGATGCTTTCACGTATTGTTGCCGTAACTGCATTTATGCATACTAAAAGATCTCAACAGAATAAATTCAGTTAAATGTCTTGAAGCTTTCTGTAGTCCTTGAAACCTTAATATGAGGCTATATTACATTAAATGTACTTTTATACAAATAACTAGGTAGTTATTTTAGATGCGTGGATCTTTGCTTTTGATTTTAAGATATAATCAGAAGGTTGCTTCTGCTTCTAAGATAATTGAGCAACTATAACCGGAATCGTTTTGTACAGACATGAGAATGAACATTAAACCAGAGTTAAAACAGTATTCTCGGGCTGCATTAGCGCTGAACTTTACAGTGAAGATTATTGGATATATCAATACTAATAATTACTTTTTTCTTAAAAGGGCATATAGAATAAAGCAGGTTAGTCGCTAGCAGCAAAATAACGATGGAACTGACACCGAAAAATTCTTTTCTATTTTTTTAAATGGATGAATTCAAGTTAGGGGGTCAGTGTAAAACAGCGGTGTACTACTTTATATGGGCGTTAGAATTGTTCCATTCTTATTTTCGGTGATCTCTTTACCTCAAAGTCACGGCTTGGTTTCGATAACTTAGTTTACAGATAACTATAAAGAATTCATAGCGTACAATAAGCTAAAGAAGAAACGAGGTTTTACAAGTCGGAACCATTTCAATATGACCGATTACGAGGGATTCAAACAATTATAATGTTGGGTTTATTTACGGAATTGTGAATTTGCAGCCTGTTTTGTTGTGAACCCAGCAAAGCAGTGGCGAGATTTATGAATATAAATCCGCAGCAGGGCAGCAGTGCATGTAACGATGGGGTTTGGAAATCAGGATGAACTTGCAATCTACGGTTGGAGGTTTTCTTACTAATAAACGCCAAATTGCAATCTTGAGGTTTTCTATCTTCCCGGACGATATATTGAAAAAATCACTAACTTCTTAGAGTGTGCATGCTTGCCTTCGATCCTGTTATCAACAGCCTTGCAAGTAGCGCACGCCTTTCATCAAGTAGTCCTTTTAATTTCCAAAAAGCCTGCACCCTGCAATCAATTTGATATAATCAATTTATAATAACATGAAGATTCAACTAAAGTTTGGTCTTACTTTGAAATGGAGTTTAATTTCGGAACTATAGTTACGGGGTATATCTTGACGGTGTAACGGTGACAAGGTAAAAATTCCTGAGTACCTCCATGGACTTTGTGTAAAAGTATTAAAGTTTTCAAAAACCCGGATTTTGCGTGTTTTATGAAAACAAAAACGAATAAGATTTTCGTATTTCTGCGAAGGAAATCGATGGTCCAATATCTGTCAAATGGTGTATCGTGCCACGCACATTTCTGAAAATGATTTGACTACATAATAGGCATTAATTATTGGAATAAATTGTAAATTATATTCCTATGTAAATATTATTTTTCAACGCATTTCATATCCATTCAGCACCCGTTACGTATTCGGAGCTTAAACTCAAGAGTATTACAAGGGAATAAATAAGTGAGTATGGTTACTGCCTATTGATATATGAATAAACAATTACCTATTCAATGTCAAGTTCTTTTGGTCAGCGTTCAGTATGCATTGTTGTGTAGTGTACATGATCATCTTTTATGTATTTTTGTTGCTGTTACGGTACAACAGATTTTTTAAAGTGAACAATTGAGGGATTGAGACTTGAGAAGCATTTAATTTGACTCGTCATTATTTTTCTGTGCGCATTGCTTTCGATTGTTCACACACTAAAAGTCTTCAGTGCATGAATTTTGGAGTAATAAAAAATAATGACATTTAATCAGATAAATAGGTAAGTGGCCCATAATGATTCTTTGCGTCGAAGGCATCGTATGTAATATAATTACCTATATACCTATTCCTAAGGTATGTATACATATGTATTATATGAAGGAGATGCAATAGAAAAGCTTTGTAGCCTACATACAAACAACATTGTGATTATTCCATATTTCACACAGAAGATACGAATTGTGTAACGTGAGCTTAAGGCTATTCTTTGGATTTAAACTTAAGTGATTCCTTGTTTGACTTTGACATTCAATTTTTTATTTCGCTATTTCGTTTACTTTGTAGCACAATCATTTTTAGCTTTAATGCACAGTGAAATCCAGTTCCAGCGGAAACAATAATTGTTTAATAGGTGTAACAACGTTGTAACAACATAACAGTCAGTTATTCAATGCTTTTATACAATAAACAGTGCAAGCACCGGTATTTAATTTACATCAATATTCTGTATTTTTAAATTCTTTACTATGCTAATAATAATATCATTGTTTGGGTAGTGGCTCTTACTGTTGCATCCTCACCCACAAATACTATATGAATAAATACGATTGCTACCATGTATAATAGCTATAATCTTTATCTTCATTATTACATCTCATCTCACTAATATAATTTATGGACATGCGTTTATTATTGCATTTTATTGCAGCACTACATCACCAATCAAAATATTATCACTACTTACTCGTTGATCATTTGCATCTGATTAAAAATAAAATCAAAAATATCACGCTGTGAGAAAAATAGGAATGCGTAGTAGCTATAATTAAATACATGACAGGTTCAGCATTAGTACATAATTGCAACGGCAAAATTGCACAATTTAAATCGCTATTAGGCAAGTACTTATGTAATCTGCATTTCGGATTCGATTTTTTTAAGTAGAGTTGAAATAAAATTACCTAAAGATTAAAATTCTGCAAGAACCAAACATAAAGTACATAATTAATTAATTGTAGAATTATTATCACAGTTTACACTGAGTTGATTTCTGCTTGTAAAGAATTCCAGAAATTCAGACGTTCTTGTACGGGAAGCTCATTTACTGAGGGTTCTTCCTTAATCTCAAGGAATTTAAAAGGTCTCTCGCCATCCTTGACCATTGGAACCGGCTGATTACGAAACTTAACGGTTTGGCTAATAATGAATTCAAATCAAAATGGGCAATTAGTATGATGTTCATATCCACAAGTTTTCACATTTATTTTATGTTTAATTAATTTATTCTAACATGTTTGAAGTGGAGGCGAATGAAACCCAGAGTTTGACTACATCTTTCGAAAATTTGTAATTCGGGTCAGCTGTTCCTACACTGAAGAGTCGGGGCATTTCGAACAGCATGGGAAGCTCATCCGCATGGCAAACACCTGGATAGAATTAAAAAATTAATTAAATATAAATAACCTCAAATATTCATTTTCGTTTTCCGAAATCCTCGTCTTACAATCTACATTTAGGCATTCAACTAATAATTAGATCAATTGAATAGTATGCAGCTTTATTTTTTACATAATTATTTTAATTAAATGATTACTATATTATTAGTTTTTTGTTATTTTTTTTAATTACCAACATATCGATTATCAGTGCCTAGGAATTGGGAACTAAACCAGTGCGAGGTTTTTCCAAGTATAACCTCAACAATTGGCGAATACCTCCCTTCGATCATGACCAGTAAATTGAAGAAATAAGACGGTTGCACGTGATTATAATAGTAGAGCTGAACTGGACTGTGTTTACTATGTGAAAGGGCTGCTTTGTACGCTGCAGTTGTAAAAAGACGATCAGTAACGAGATTTGTCATAGCTTTGAAATGTTTTGGGGTCGTTAAATCCATTGATCCTTTCCCAAAATAAAATTCCTTAATTTTGTCGTTGTGTTTTTTCTCTTCTGGTGTGAGGTAAAGTACGGCATCAGCCACAACGTTCCAGTCGTTTTCCAGAATAGTCCGAAATGTTGCATTCTTGTGGATGACTGGAATTGTTAAATTATGAGTAGAGGTAATAGAGTGAGCTCAAGTATGGTTGATTTTATTGCCGAAATTACTCTGACAGAATATCGTTCATTATTGTAAGTATAATTACATTGTGTAGAAATTAATCCTTCGTCGGCATTAACTCCTGTAAACAATGGGATTTTTTCGACTTTTCCAGAATTCATCAGGTTTTCAGGGGTGTCAGGTAAAAATGTATCACCGTCTATGACTGTTTCTACTGTTGGAACAAAAACTACGTCTTTTGGATGAAGCGGGTCCTGTGAAGCGATTAAAGAATCATGAACATGATTACGCAATGAATGAATGAAATAATTAAAATATAAGCGTTTTTTGAAAAATGGTTTGGATATCCTTATCGTTATTAATGCCTACGAGAATTTCGTTATGAACAGCCATGATATTGTTGACGTCCACATTACGTAAACACGACACCATTTCGGAAGTGGATTCCGTTGGGCAATTTAACTTGCTGGCAAATCTCTTGCCCTCCTTCACAGGATTTTCATGCAAACCCCAAATATTGACAGCTGTTCCGCTTTGCGTTATGGCTTTTTGCATAAGGCCTGCGAGTTCAGATTAATTTCTAACAATTAGCATAATTTTCAAAGGAATAATAATAATAGTAACTTTTTTGTACTTCATTTCGTTGGACTGTTCCCACTGCAAAATTTTGAAGTTGAACAAATGGTTTGTTTACCTTTCGACATGGGTGATAACATGTGGTAATGAACACTCGCTCCTCTGAAAAATTTTGATAAAGTTTAATCAGATCGTGATTAAGCAAAATACATATTATAATGGACCACTTTTGTTTCAGTTAAAATCATAATAATCATTACCCAGCTGATTCTCCAAAAATAGTGATTTTCTTAGGGTCGCCGCCGAATTTCTCAATGTTTTCATTTACCCATCTAAGAGCTAAGGACTGATCCTTGAGACCCATATTTCCTCTCACTGCTGCATCTCCCGTGCTTAGGAAACCTATTAAATAATATTGATAATTAACACCGCATACCAGTAGTATAATAATGCTTGAATAAGACATTGGATTAACCTTCTTTTATTCGAAATCACATATTAAAAAAAATATTTTTTATACCTAGAGCTCCAAGCCGGTAATTAATGGTAACAAGAACAACATTCTCGTCCATAAAATAATCTGGCCTATAGGCATTTGAACTCCCGGCTGCGAAATATCCTCCATGTATAAAAAATAAAACGGGCAGTTTTTGCTTCTTGTCGGCTGCTTTCTGTAAATTCATTTTGTAAGTCGGTTCTAATTACCACAATTAATTATACAATATTTTGCGATTGCGGATTTATAAAATTACTTTAATATCATATTTTGTTCTATTTTAAAGCAATATAACATTAGAATTGGTTACTAATTGAATTCCTCCTCGAAAACCTACCTTGGGTGTATGAATATTCAAAAATAGACAGTCCTGAAATAGTTGCAACATATAATTATAGTAAGAACTATATGTATATTTTTTTTTGTTTTTAGTTTTTAGAATAAATCATTTGCATCGCAATCCTGCTTGAATTACCTCAACACCCATGTAAACCTGTACTAACATGTCCAATTGAGCACATTTCCCCCCGTACTCAGTAGCTTCACGAATTCCTTCCCATTTGTCAAATGGTTGGGGAGACTGTTGAGAAGAATAATAGATAAATAAAAACATTCGTGAATAACTGCATTAATTAATGCACATTTTTTCATTTTGATATTATACACGAATCTATAATATAATTAATTAAATATATTGATTTGATTGATTGATTTGATTTATTCAAGTGTCAAGGTTTAACAGTAAAAATTACTGACTTTCATAAACGGACACAATATACTAAAGCATAACAATCAAGTAATAATGAGTAAGGTCAGTACAATAACAAAGAAGTAAATGTAATTTATAATGGTAAAATCTAGCTGGAGTCTATTTTATGCTACACGATTAATTGAATTTGTGAAATTACTGATAATTGTTAAGACAATACTTATATTTTAGTAAATGATTTTGGCTATATACCGCAAATCGAAGCTCGCCGACGGGCGGTTTTGCATAAGGTATACCCAACCATTCATAGAACTCTCTGCCGTCTCTAGATAAAGAAATAATTCCTTTCAAACTTCCTGAGGTAGTGTGCACAACTTTACCTTCTTGTTTGGTTTTGGTATTTTTATTGAAGTAGTATGCTAGCACGAGGAAAAAGATTCCCAAAATTGTCTTCTTCCCTATCATGATGCTAAATGGCTTGTGTCCAGTTGCTTACAACTCTATTTGTAATCTTTTATTGTACTTACAGTAGAACTTCTGAATCGCCTCAATTACTCAACTTGAATTCTACTGTCACTGAGAGATTATACTATTCGCGGGGAATGTACTCGGGAATTCGGGATTCGGAACGATCACCACTACGAACAAACAAACTGTGCCCGAATCGAATCCGGCTTTTACACTCTATTTACACAAACACTCAACTCAACACCACCTTCGTGGTTTTAATATTTATAAATCTGTACGAAGACGTCAACGACAGCGGAAATAAATTTAAGTGTAGACGTAGACTGAACGGCTCTATGTTGAATGTAGAAGGCAGAAATATTTTCAATAGAACTTATGACATTCTTACTATGATTACTAATAGGGTTCGATGAGTACTTGTAGTTATTCAATAACATTATACAGTTAATTAATTATGTAACTTCCCCCTCCTCTAGTTGAACATTGAACCCATTAGAACTACTGACAATGTTTATCCACGTCAATTCAAATCAAAATAATTTCAGGATATACACAAATTATATGCATGCAGTCGGCAGTAGCACAGCAGATATCGAAGCAGGCAAAGTATGTTTACTTTAGTCAGCATTTGATTTAATAGCCAAACAAGTTCGATTGAATGGTGTGTGAACAGATAATGTAGAGCGATACCAAAATTCGATAAGATAGCACTAAAATTATGAAGTTACTTTAAGTTTGTAGGTAGATTGTGGAATCAGCTACTAGAACAATACAACTTTTTTCAAGATTTCAAACACAAATGATTGACACTTAATTGAACTGAAGATCATAATATAGTATAACTGTGCATAACTAGAGTGTAGTTGAGGACTATAGTGAATCTCTCTTATAACAGAACAGCCTTGATGAGTCCATTCTGGTGCAGAATGGCATACGAAGGCAAGCATTGTCAGGAGTTGTCCACATGGTCATGGCTTTTGTTGAAAGTTAACAATTTTGTGATTCTGTATTTTGCAGAGAATGCAGGATAAAGTCGCAACCAACCTTGGAGATCAATTATGGCTTTAGTAGATAGCTACATAAGCGTATATAGGTATACTTAACAATTAGTATACCTCGGCCACGCCGGGACCACGAACAACAACTGGTGACATAAGCAATAGTGTGTATAGAAACAGGACTATCTATCTACTAGTTCATCATAGTCATATCATATGGTGTTGTTTTTGTGTATACGGTCTATAATCTATGCTGTAATTTACAATTTATTTTTGACGCTTAATGATGACTTGCTTTTTGGTGGACTCACATATTTTCGTGCTACTAATGCCATCGCATTTTACGTACATATGATGTGGACATGCAAGGGTTGAACAAAAAAATTTCGAAGGTCATATTTAAATGTTGTGATTCCTAGTGCGGTGGTGGTGGTTAAATATACTAAATCGTTTCAATGTCAGGACCAGGACTTCAGGATGGAAGCTGTTACAACGTGTTACAGCTGCAGCAAACACACTTACTTAAATGGGCATCAAAACATTGTTTCACACGTTTTCACAAAACAATATTACTTATATTACCAATGCGATTCCAAGATTTTCCTCCGAGGTGTTTATCTTAAATACAAGAGCGTATTTGAGCATGTGAAACAGCTAAGGAATGTCTTTCTAATGTCTAAACAAGGTACAAGGAACAAGGAACAAAGTACATTGTTGGTACAAAGTAAATAGGTAAGGGGACGAAAAATCGGTCAAAACTGCAAGCGAATGAAATGAAGAACTTTTTTTATATAATCATAATTATGTCTTGAGAAGTTAATTAGGTAGTTGGTTTAATCGTACAAATTGAACTGCTTCGAATATGAAGACAATTTTAATGAGTATATATAATTGTAATTACATTGAAAGCACGGTCATTGTCACGTCATTAATTATGATTATATAAATATTTCAGTTTAATTACTTATTTAAAAAGTGACTTAAGAAGTTAGTATACTCTGGCGTTGAACAGACGTTGATCTAATTTCGTGGTGTAATGTAGACCAAAATTGCAAACGATCTTTAATAGGAATTTCGGTAATTAAAGGGTCTTCCTTTATTTGTAGGTACTTCAATGATTCCTTTGCGTTAAAGGTAGGAAGCTTCAGATCGCGGAAAATTATTTCGTTGATGCTGAAAAGTATAAAATATTACGTTATAATTCTAAATAGCAGTAGATAATTGTAGAAATTTAATAAATACATTAGGTGTACGTCATACGACGCTCTTCGTATTCTCTTCGCTTTTTCTCTCCGTATTTTGCACTATTTCCCATAGAAACGGATTTGAGAATCTTTGAGATTCTCAAATCCGTTTGTTTGGAAAATAATGCAAAATGCGAAAAGAAAAAGCGAAGAGAATGCGAAGAGCGTCGTATGGTGTCATGGTGTACATCTAATATAATTGCATGTACTTCGGTAAAGCGTAAAACTGTCCAGCTGGTACTGAACTAAGGTGTTCTCTATTTGAAATCCCGTCTGCACCCGACTATAGCGTGTTCTCTACCACAAAACCTTCTCTATCTACTCCAATTTTAGTCTCCACATCGTCCTTTTGTCCTACACGATTGGCAGTTCGTAATTACCTGCTCCACAATCGTTTCACACAATTTTTGCAAAATTAAACCACTATATTTTATTTTATAATTTTAAAAGCCTTGTTTCTTACGTCAAAATGTATTTATTAAACGCTATTCCATTAATGGTGACGATCAGTGGGAGGCGTTTTTACGGGTCATGAAATTAGTTTAACTGAAGTAAACGGCTGTTTAGATTTTTTGAATTTCACCAGCCATGATAATAGACATTAGGTGTATCTAAATTTGTTTTTTGCTTCAGTTTATTTAATACAATTAAGGTTGTGAGATAGAGAACACACTCTATACAAGGGGAGAGAAGGTTTTGGGGTAGAGAACACACGCTTTAGTCGGTTATAGAGGATTTTTCTGTAGTGAACACACCCTATAGTGGTAGAGAACACCGCGAATCCGTACCGCAAATTTTTATAAATATGGCGACCAAACATACTTTTCAGAAGCATAGGACACCCACAGCTTGACTAAGTCCTTGGAAAATTTATAATCTGGCTGATCCTTTTTGACATTTGAAATGCCTGGCATGTCAAAAAACATCGTTAACTCGTCAGCGTGGCAAGCCCCTGCAAAAATGTTTTAGCATAGGAAATATAATTACCCATTTATGTAAATATAATTATCTGATCTCTCACTAGCTTTAGCATGCAAATTATTTGAAGCGTTTCACTTGCAAAACATACCCTGGTATTGATAGTCTTTCCCTAGAATTCTGGAATTAACCCAGTTAACGGCCATTCCATAAATCACCTCTACTTCCGGCCAATATTTTCCCTTCAACATAATTAGCAAATTGAACAAGGTTGACGGTCCATCTTTGTTGTAGTAATACGCATGTACTGGTGAGTGTTTGGCTTGGGTTTCAGCTGCAAGGTGACATCCCATTACTATTCTATCCGTGACTATATCTGTGAGCGCATTGAAGTGCTTCACCAAATCTATTCGATTACCAGCACCACTATCATTCCCGAAATAAAATCCTTTGATTCTATCGCTGTATTTTTTCTCCTTTGGAGTTAAATACAGTAACGAGTCTGCTACAATGTCCCAGTCGTTTTCTAATAGCTGTCTGTAGGAGTCGTTTTTGTAAACACCTAGAAATTAAAAAGTTCATGGATTTGCGTAAAAATGTAATGTGGTATTAGGTAACTAATTCTCGCGTTTCCACAATTGCACAATAAGCCATACTGTGAGTAAGAATCAACCCTTCGTGTGAGTTGACTCCAGTAAACCAGGGAATTTTGTCAAATTTTCCGGAATTAATTATTTTTGACGGATGTTCCGAGATAAACGTTTCGTCGTCTATCACCGTCTCTAAAACTGGAACAAAAAACTTGTCTTTTGTACGTGTTGGAGCCTGTCAGTAGTAATCAATAGTTTTTAATACAATTCATTAGCTTTTTTTCTAGAACATTAGTTTAGCTTGTATTTGTTTCATAAGAATAAGATGTCATTGTACGTACAAGAACGTCTCGATGATTAAGAAGAAAATCAGTAGTGCTAACATTTCGTAAGCATTCAACCATTTCAGTCGACGACTTTGTTGGACAGCTCAATTTGCGTGCAAATTCTTTTCCCTGCCCAACTGGATCTTCGTAGATGGCCCAACCACTTAATGCTGTACCACTCTGTGATATCGCTTTCTTCATCAGACCTTAAATAAATAATTAGGTAATTAATGACAACGTGACAAAGACATCCATTAAACAGGTGTATGCGGTGCATAATTAATAATAATAATAATAAGCTATGAAATATGTTTACAATTTCAGATTATGAAAAGCTGGTATTTGTATTTACCTTTTGACATCTGTGATAGCATGTGGAAATGAACGCTGGTACCTCTGTCAAAAATTTCAATAATAGTCTGGCATCATTACACATTTAAGATTAAGGGGGTTTTCTCCCACAACTATAATTATATTTTTGTAAATATGCATATTTTCTACAGAAAGAACTTCTTCGTCAATTTTATGGTATCATGATTCGTTATTAGAAACTAAAATTACCCAGCTGATTCCCCGAACAATGTGATTTGTTCTGGATCACCGCCAAAATTTGCGATATTATCCTTCACCCACTTAAGGGCCAAGGATTGGTCCTTCAGCCCCATATTGCCACGGACCACTGCATCTCCCGTGCTCAGAAAGCCTGTGCGATATCACAATTGTACCAAGCTTTCTTCCTTCCTTGTTCAAGCTTTATTATGCCATTGACAATCGAGTGGTTACCTAAAGCTCCAAGCCGGTAGTTAATCGTGACAAGAACAACATCTTCATCCATAAAGTAATGGGGGAGGTAGCCATCAGCTCCTCCACACATGAAATAGCCGCCGTGAATGAAAAACAGAACTGGTAGGGACTTGCTTTCGTCTCTCTGCAGAAAATAAATTAGATGTGTACACAAACCAAATCCGATAAAATTACTACATAATTATTAGCAAGCATATTATTACTGATTTAGCAAGATGACCAATGGCCACATTACGCAAGACCACATTACATAATGAACAAAGGCAAAGTCAATGAAATTTCACTTTCAATTAATTAGTACCTGAATCGGTGCATGAATGTTCAAAAATAGACAATCCTGAAATAAATTCAAAAAATTAAATGAAATCATGATCCAATGGGGGAGTGTATGTAATTTTTGTTTTAGTATTAGTGTCAATTAAACGTTTGCATAGAATACTACAATTTTACCTCGACTCCAATAGGTCTTTGTAAAACCAGTCTTTCCATTTGTGCACATTTGCCCCCATACCTACTTGCATCTCGAACTCCATCCCACTTGTCAACTGACTGGGGAGACTGTGAAAAAAATGGAAGGGAATCTTATTACTCGAATTAATTGCTACTGATTTTTTAAAAGTTTGTAAACCTGCTAGATATTTTGTATATTTTTGTTAGGCGATAAACGATTACAGCAAATCGAAGTTGTCCAACCGGTGGCTTTGCGTAGGGAATGCCCAGCCATTCATAGAATTCTCGACCGTCTCGGGACAACGAAACGATACCTTTCACCTTCCCCGAGATTGTCTCAACTACTTTGCCCTCATGTTTAGCTCGTGGAGTTTGAGTATAGTAATAGGCTAGCACAAGGACAAATGTTCCTAACGTCTTCTTCCCTATCATTGTATCTTAGACACTCGAGTTACACGTTTTTAAATTGACTTCGAAGCTGACAACTTTTGGTTTAGAACACTTTTATATGCATGCATTCGTTACACCGACAAAACTTGCTGTGTTGTATGGCTGTAACTTACTTACGGTTAGCAGCCTCTGTCAAAGTTGTGCGACCAAACCGAGTATTATACTGCGGCTAAGTACGATAACATACGGTCGACCTATCTGAAATAAAAAAACAACTTGTTTGGCATGTTTAATATGAATTCATGGGAATAGTGATGGTCTGACTTTACACTGAAAGTCCCTAGTTCGTCCAACTCCAACTGCTGACTGCTAACCTTGAGGTAGCGCTTCAGTTAAAGTTGGATGGAGAAAAATTGACGTATAATTACAAGTATACAGATATATGCACTGTGGTTTCTTTTATATCATTTCGTAATTCCAATGTTACTCCTATGATACTCATGAATGAATACATAGCTGAATAGGATTTTTCATAAGGTTTTTTATGACTATATTCCATCAACCCAATCATGGACCATGAGTCATCCCATGACTTTTGATTGACCAACTAGATATGCACGTATACCAAAATACAACTTTTGTAATTATAGGTAACTTTCATTGTGAAATTAAAGGTAGCGTTGATGTTAACTAATTACCAGCGTCCGTTTTATCGCTAATCTAATAAATTCATGGTTTTGTGGGAACTAAATAATTAAGTAATATTATACTTTAAAATGTATGAAGGTATGCCAATTTAAAATTAAGTAGTCAATGAAGGTAATTATGATTGAGTACACTCTCCGAAGTCAACCCATCTCTTACTCATTATAAGATGAGTAAGAGATTTACAATCCAGGATTATCTTTTGCGTTGTTAAGATGAGTAAGAGATGAGTAGGAG
>JAAXYX010003590.1:0-14022 GCA_036851915.1 Ptenothrix huangshanensis | reverse complement strand
TCGTAGCTTAAAGTTCACAAAATTTACTCTTGTTTCTTAGCTTCAAGTGCACAAGCTAACACGTTGTCTGTCCATGCCCGTGTTTCACGGGCGATTGATTATTTTCGGGTTTCATAGCTGCTATACGCTCTTTGCCTTAATTTCAAATGATCATAATTAGGCGACGATCACAATTAGCTTAATCTACCCTAGGCAAAAAACATGGGGCACACTTTATATATATTGTATAATTATAAAACAAAAATTAGGGGAATAAATTGATCGCAATTAGGTGATGTGCAGTAAAAATTCGGCATTTTAGCTGTTCAGTAGTGCAGTGTAAAAAGGAATCAAAATCTCTGAAGTGTTTTTATTTTGTATACTATTTAGATGTACCTATTTAAAAACTGCAAACTTACCACAACTAGAACTGGATCGTGCGTTTCGCTGTTTGGCAATGAGCTGCTGCAATTAATTGTGATTTACAATTAGAATTTGCTTCAGTGTAAATGCTGAAAAGTTCGAAGTGAAAAGTTGGAAATAGTTTCCCGCAAAAAAAGGACGGCATAGAAAACGTGCCAGGGTCCAGTACAAGAACGCTATGGGAGGCGAAAATGACGTGGTGGGGCGGATGTGGGTGTATTATGATAACATGTGTAGACAGATATCGATGCAGGAATTCAAAACACTGTGATCACGGGATGTATGCATTACCACCGCATATATTTAATACATGTACATAGTCAGCGATCTTGAGTGGAATATTTTCCATTCGTTCTTCCGTCTTTAGCATTTTGAGCGGGGCTGAGGCTTTCCTTCTTTAATAGGGGAGCTGACACAAACGGTGTCACTATGTTTTCCCCGTAATTTAGAACGCCCCCACTTCCACGGTTACTTGCTTGGCATGGGCTTATATCGCTATGTTAAACATTGTGCGTCACTATTTACATTTTACGGCCAATTTACGGCCAATTTGTTCGGCGGCCAAAATTTTTGACGGCCAAAATGCTCGGCGGCGAATATGTCCGGCGACCAATATGTTTTTCGAGGCGGTGGCCATTATTCCGGATTGCCATTGTGGATGTGGATACCATTGATTGCAACTACATTTTTTTCAGACATCTTACAATCGCTTTCAAATTCCTAGATGTTTGTAGTTTGCGCTGTCGCTAGCTCTTGGAACTGTACTGTGTAGTTTTAAAAACTGTTTTGATATCAGCATAATAACCTATCATATATAGATAAGAATGTATACGTATCATCTTCTTTTTATAATATGTTTATGACTGATGAGGAATTTATAAGATCATGTATATTATACATTAGCATGCATGAATGCTAAGCGGTATGTAATAGGAACTGTTGAGAATAAATGATGAACACAAATTTGCAGGGATTTCTTCAGTACAGAAGTGACAATATCTAGAATCAAAGATGAACACAATCGAAAGGTCTTCATAAAGTCCATAAAGAACTTGGATATTGTCCCTCTTGCACCTACGTACAGTCCTATAACTTTTCATCGAGCCCAAGTTTATTCTTCAAGTATGGAACGCAGGGTTGTAGATAGCTTTCTTCTCTTGATTAACCGCTTCAGATTGACTAACATCTTGCTCCATTCTTATTAGGGGGTCCAGAATCATTATAATTATTTGACATTATTATTTTACCATATTACCTGTAACTATTTATACCATAAATTCATCATTATTTACACATAATGTCATCATTATTATTTACATGTAAATACTAGATATTACCTTGTATGAAAAACCATCGTTTTACACTTATGGGATAGGAACCATACATACGATATTTCGTTTGAACATTTATCATTTGGCATAGCATATTTCATTAATATTGTTTCATTATTTGGACACATAAATTCTTACTCGAGTTAATTATACTCTTAGATCGCATATAACTTTGATTAGTTAACTATTATTGAACACATTTCATTAATACTTTCTTTGTACTTCGTTAGATTACCTATTTGTCATTATTTGGGATTATAAGTAAATCTATCTTTGAGTATTTACATTAATTTTGAACAATTCGGAATAAAGTTTTGACTTTAACTCTCTCCATCCACACATTATTTAAAATAAATATTGAAAACTTCTGAGCTTGTGGATATGTATTGCAGTAACCTTTTATTTGAAAGTCGAGCTTTCGGATACACACAATACTCTTCTTCAGGACTAAAATTGGTATGACCGAATGCACGTAATTATACTAAGACAAATTATTGTTAAAAGGCAGCTGGATTGAAATTTAAAATTTCAAATCTGGTTAATTCTTTAACATATGTATATAATAATGTCTTCCTTTGACGTTGTTTCTTTATTTACCAAAGTTACCATCCAAGGTTCAATCAAATACGTTGAACGTCGATTAACTGAAAATGATTCATGGAAAACAATCACTACTCTTGAAATGAACGATATTTTACAGCTTCTTAATCTAACTCTTAATTGTAATTACTTCCTTTACGACGGCAAATACTACATTAAAAATGACGGCCTTCCGATGGGGAGTCCAATTTCACCCATTATTTCTGAATTGTATTTACAATCAGTGGGGCTCAGTGGCCTAGCGGTGCTGAGCAGCTCTCCTTGTAAGGGGTCACTTTCTTGTTCCTGGTTCGGACCCAGGCGGAGTCGTATCTGTTATCCGAGTTTTTTTCCCTCAACACGAGGTTTTTTCTCGGGTTTCACAAGGAGGCCCAGCGGGGGAGGAGTCGGGGATAGGTGAGAGGGTGAAAGGACGTACGGGCCGAGCGGAAGGGCGCTGTAGCCTGACCAACTCCTGACTCTAAACTCATAATTAGGAAAAGTAATCCACAATGTAAAGTTGTAATTACGAAAGTGAAAAGTTAATGAAGTAAAAGATGGGTTACGAGTCTGTATGAACTGAGGTTAAATCGGACTATAAACCCCACATGTATTATTTACAATCAATGGAAGAAGTAATCGTTCCGATTATTAATCCAAAACTATGGTGTAGATACGTAGACGATACGTTTCTAATATGTACCAAGCAACAACAAGACGAGCTTTTCCAGAAATTAAATAACCACCATCCATCCATCCACTTAATTTACTAAGTGTATATAGAAAACCTACGAGCACGGATTGATACTTAAATTATAGATCTTTTCGAATTTAGATTATTATGTACATAAGTTAATGATATTATGATGATAGCGTTACGCGGTTCTATTCAGATATACAATCATCACCTTTATAGATAGTTGAATACAATAGTACGTCAGAAGTGAAATTAAACCATTCAAACCATAAGATAAAATGTTTTGTGCTGTATACTGAGTCGCGAGGCTATAACAATTGTTGTAACAGTAACTTAATAAAGTTTTTTCTCACTTGGAAAAG
Source organism: Ptenothrix huangshanensis (assembly GCA_036851915.1). Lineage (NCBI taxonomy): Eukaryota > Metazoa > Arthropoda > Collembola > Symphypleona > Dicyrtomidae > Ptenothrix > Ptenothrix huangshanensis. Next base: position 10,651 of record JAAXYX010003590.1, on the reverse strand, counting down.
ATAGAACGTAATGCTAATAATTTTCTATGGCTTGTGTTACGTCCTTGGTCGATTTTGATATACATGGATCTATCAAGTATCTTGCAGTGGGACATATGACTTATGAATTAATGCGTGTGTATTTCCGTCTTCGGTCTCTGGCATTGGTCCAATAAAATCAAAAGCTAATAATTGGAATGCCTCATTTGGAGGTTCTCTAGATTTTAATGGTCCGTAGGTTGCTGCTGTTCCATGGTCAAACCGTTGACAGATATCGCTGTGACTAACGAATTTGGCGATATCTTTGTACATCTTTGGTCAAGTATACCGACTTCTCATTAAAGCAAACATTTCCAAAGTTCCATGATGACCGCTTGTATAAAATGCGTGAACTTGTTCGAATATTCTAAATCTTAATAACTCGGGTATGGCTAGCTTCTAGCTTCTTGCTTAACTCGTATCGTCTGCTCTATACAAAAAACCGTGAATTAATGCATAATTATAGTATATCGTTCTGGATTGGGATCTGTGTTTAATTTTACATAGCTCTGGGTCTGCATCATGAGCTTCTATAAATTTCAAAATCCTGGGTGGTTTGCAGTTGGAAAAAATGGTTCATCGTTCTGCAACTCATGTGGAGTTATACCTGTCACGGGAATAATTACCCTCTTAATTGGATATCTACCAAGGAAATCTACTTGTTCCATTTTTGCGCCTGCAGTGTAGTTTATTTCTACTTTCTAGAATATGCAGTGGCCATCTAGCTAATCGTGAAATTGGGTCCTTAATGTTAAATACTTAACTTTATGACTTGTGATCAGTGTGAACGTTAATATTTTTGCCGTAGACATAACACCTGAATTCCTTCAGTGATTCCACAATGCACAATTACTTATGTTCTGTCCCTGAATACTTTTTCTGCTGCCGTTAGTATATAACTACCGGTCTTGGCGGTTCACCACTTATGCTCTGTAAGCACATGGATCCTATTGCGTAATCACATCGATATGTAAAAACATGTTCTACCTCACAATCACTGCTAGCATTAGAATACCAATTTAAATCGGAAACTTACAAAAGTCTCCGCTTTATCGACTTGTAAATTAATGGAAAAGTCTCCCAGACCAAGTTAAGAACTGTGACACGATTTCTGAATTTAAATGTAACCTTAATGAGCACTTTGTTTAGATAGACCGCTGAACCCATTTGATCTGTACAAACCACCGTTATATAAATATACCTATATCGTTAGGATTTATGGTTATAACTTTTAGATGAAAGATGTGTTTGTCGTAATTAGTAATAGTTATATTAGTGGTAACTTTAATTTTAATTCAATAGTTTATAGGTGACCATCATTCGAACAAAATACATGTATGTACTGAATGATTTCGACACGCTAATAAAGCGACCTCAACCTCAATGAATTTCATTTTGCGCGATTTTGATTTTTTGAATTTTTCATTTTTTATTTCGAACCTGTGTCCAGTACGGCTGATTGCTAATAATAATCAAAATTCTTCCCCACTATTATTTGAGTTAAAATTCTTACTTTACTATCGTGATGGCGAGTTAAGCCTAAAAGCAATGCCTCGCGGTCTGCAATGTCCCTATCATCTAGGTCGGCATGAGTACAGACATTATCTAAATTTTTGTTACCTTCCGCCCCTATTATTGCAAATCTGTTGTATGTCCGTATTTCTGGGTTAATTTTAAAATCTACTCTTGAACGATGATCATTTTCTAGTCTAACACTGTTATTACCGGTTGAAGACTCATTATTAGTAGTATTATCATTATTTACAATTTTTGATTCATTATCATGAATTCTTAAACTGTTGCAAGTAATTTGTTACGTTCAATGCTGTGGATTCATCTTGTGTTTCGTAGACAATTGGTGTTTCGGTGACAATAATGTTCTCGTTTTGAGATTTGACCGTTGTACGTATGTAATCGTTACTTAAGTTAGTATTATTTACAATATTCGGTGGTTGATTTACGATATTCTCCCTTGGTGAATTTACAAGATCGCTATTATTTTTATGATATACTACATTATTTACATTAGTATTATAATTACTGTTTTCTGGGTACAGTGCTTTATAAGGTAAAGATCTGACGTGAGGGAAACAATCTGGGGAGAGGAGTTGGATTTTCCTTGCACGAACGGGTTTGGGGTAGGTACAAAACACTGGAGAAAAAATCCTAGGATTGAGAGGGTAAATTTTTTGCAACATTGATTCTTCTTTAGTTGTTAAATTAGGGGTTACATTTGGATCATTAATACTATCATTTAAAATATCTATAATTATACCATGGTTCGTATGGTAATGGCTGGTAGAGGTATGTACTGTACTGCCGGATGATGTTGATAAGGAACGTTATAGCTCCCTGACGAGTTATCATTTTGTCGAGGGACCGAATTACTGGCATTACTGTTACTCGAGTTATTATTGAATCATTCATTGCTATTGTTATAGCCCCTACCTACACCTCCACCAGGGTATAGACGACCTCTTTGTCCGACGTAGTTCAAATTTTTTATCCTGCAAATCTATTTAAAATCTTATCCCAACATTCGTCTACAAAATGACCTGGCTTCTTGCAGCTTGTGCAGAAGGCGGTTTTCTTTAATTCCTTGTATAATTCTAATTATGATTTTTGTTGTACCTGGTGGGTCTGCTTCTGTTGTGTCCGGGGCACTGGTTGTGGTTAAGTGTCTGTTGTATGGCTCTTACGGCTACGTTTGACGATGATGACGATGTCGAAGATTCGGGTGACGCTGCTGCCTTCTTCAAAGCTTTGTTTAATTGTTTGTCTTAATGGCTAAATGCCTTTCCATTTGGGTTCACGAACGCATTTCCGTTGCTCCCACTAGCGCCCTCGTTTTCTGAATGTCGGTTGGTAATCTCATAATCAATTCTATGAATATGTCCTTCTCACTAATATCAGAGTGGATACGAATCAGAATTTCCTTTAATGCGGCGGACCTTTTCCTTACTCTTCACCCTTCATCTTGCTTGATCGGAGTGGGCAGTTTCTGTTCTTACGTCAAGTGCAAAAAACCGTTTAAAATCATCAAAAAACATTTCTAGCAACCTTTTATTGGCTGAGTCCGCATCCAGCTGAGCTTGTTGGTAGAGTCCACCTGGATTTTGAGCGACGTAATTTCCTAGCTCTTCTAGCTGTTGTTTTGTACTATCTTATGTAATCTAGCTTGATCGTCCATCACTTATTTTGAACGTGTTATATTAATTACTCTAGTATTCTGAATGATTAAATTAACTCTTATTAATGACTAGTTGCCTATTCTAATCGTTCGCTCATATGACCTATATTTCTGTGTAATGTGTCAATACGTTCGTTAGCTGCAATTAGCATTTGGCGTAACCTGGCTGTTTCTTCGTCGTGTTGATTTTTCTGTATTTTCAATCGTTCTTCCAGAATGTTATTGGATACTCTAACTAATTCTAGTTGGCTTAATAACTCTTTGTTTTCTTCCTCTAGTGTTAACATACGATCATACGTAGATATATTGCATTTTTAATGACTAAACGAGACAAATTTAAAACAAATTACTTTCTATATATTATCTTAACTTACGCTATTTTTTAATTATTTTACCAATCGTCCATTGATAGGCATACGAAGAGACATGTATTGATATTACACCCTGGTTTAACACACAACAAATGCTGTCGATACCGTTGTCGATTGTTCACTAATAGTCTCGCAAATTAAACGGAACTTCTCTGTTGTGAGTGATGCTGGTGATTCAGTTGAGTCTGCACACCATTCGATAACTAAAGAACCTGCTGTGGTAATCGATTTCGATCTAACGAACGCTATCTGTGTATTGTTACTCCAAATTTAACTTGCACGTTCGACATAACTACTTATGCTCAAATCAACCATGGGATTCTCCGGAGATAAATATAAGTTATTTTGTTACAAAATCAACGCTAACGTTGCTAGAACCTGCATAAACGTGCATCGTATTTCGTGTTGAAACGTAAAATTGTTGACTACAAGGTCTTTTAAAACTGCACCCGGGGTTAGAGCTACCAAAACCCGTTGACACAGCCGAACATGTAGTTGCTGTACCGTGGGGTAAGAAATGTCTCAAAAAATCTTCCAATTTTTTAGGCCCAGAACCAGTAAAAAAGTTAATTAAAGAACTTATTGAAAGTTCTTGTAAGTCTCAGAAGCACGTTTTGCCCCTTTGACCGATCTGACCCTGCAGTATTTGCACTGGACGTAAACGACGAATTCTTCATTGACGACTTTGAAGATTGAATGAACCTTGTAAATCGATACATAGAAATACTTCGATGAAAATACAGTACATCTAGTTTGTCAATTATTATACTAGTCTGTGCAGCATGTTGGTTTGACGGTAGAGCTGATCAAGATTATTTATTCAACATTTATTAAAATTCAAAAACCCAAATTTAATTATATTTTACCGACTTAGATTCTCCTCTCTAAATGCATAAATGACGTTAGGAACAAGAATCCATGAAAAAAGGTATGCATATGAGGGTTGCCAACGCATGACCTTTGTGATAACTTTAAATATATTCTAATGAAAAAACTAAACGATGTACATCTACAAATTCTGTAAGCTAAACTGCCTCCATGGTGCAATTTGTCTACTTTTTGCATTAGAGCCCATTTACTATTCGTTCCTTCTAAATGGGATAATTTTTCAAAAAAAGGCTCAGAACTGTGATGATCTTTTTTATATTGTCTGTCTTTTACCCTTCAAATGACTTAAACAAGGATAAGAGAGACATTGCCACATACACAAAGCATTATACATGCAGTTTGACCAGTTTGCAAAGCGAAGCAATGTAGTCATCGTCAGACGTGCATTCACAACAACACAATCAACAAAATTTATTCAAAATAAATTCACTGACACGAATCCGTGTTTGCCCTTAAGACACAGTATACTAGGTATAATAGTGTTTATAATGGATTATAAGGATTATAAATTGATACTAATCTCCTTTCATTTGCCCTTGTAAGTCTGGATTCAAAATGGAAGCTGCGGCCACAGTTTTTGTTGTCTCGTTGAGTAGAAGACCAGTTTTTTCAGATCACACACCACTTGCTTGTATAACTCATTCCCTATTTCTTTTGTATAATTACATACGCACTCACAAACATATAAATACTCGACTCTTCTCATTGTTGAGAGAGTCGGAGCAGGTAGCTACACTCAGCCGTAGCGATGTAGCCTACTACACAGACTGCTTTGTGCAGTACCAACCTACCACAACACAGAAACAAAGCGAATAAAACTAAAGTCAAAAACCGAATAATCTTAAAGTACTAAGTCGATAGTCATCACATTTTTTTTCGCTTTTATTTAAATCCTTACAGAACGTTTATTGTAATTATAATGCCTCGATTGTTTAGCAGTTTTATCTTACACAATTAATAATCCTATTGCTCGAACTGATAAAATTAAAGTTAATCGTTTTTATTTAACCTAATAAATCTCATTGCTTACACAAGTAGGCTGTAAAAATATTTTAGAGGCTAACGTAGGCTTTAAAAATATTTGTTTAGCTAATGTAGGCTGCAAAAAATCTTATCGGCTACGTACAGTGGGGAAATTCGCGAAAAATCGGCGGTAAAGCCGCATGAAAACTGGGTCTTAAAAAGTGGCGCTATGTTATTTTTGTATCACTGTGTATAGCATAAGTAACGTACATGCAAAGTTTGAAGATCGTAGGTTCAACAATGAGCCCGCCACCGTTTTTTAAATTCAAATTTTTAACATTGCGTTAACAAAGAAACGTGTTATTCTGATTCCAAAAGTTTTACGCCAGTTTACAGCTGTTAGAGGGGGCCGTTGGGCCCCTTTCTGCCTATTACCGCTGTCTTGGTAAAGGCCGACGTGTAGGCAGGACGTTATCCTGTTGAAAGTGTAAATAAGTGAAAGATCTGGAGGCAACCGTAAGTGCTACGATATATCTAGAACTAGCGTTTGAAAACATCAACCTGGAATTGAAAAAATTTTTATGATCGATTAGATCATGCACATCTCTCTCAGCCCAGGCCAAACATCGCTCCTTCGTATGCCCAGATAACCTCAAATGCAGTTATTTGTTCAAATGCTAATTAGTCAGAATGTGAAAGTTAATTTTGCTCCTGCACATGGCGACTACAAAACATCACCCGACTGGGTTAATGATCAGCGTAGAAAGGAGCTTTTATCCAAAGGTGTTTATATTGGCTGTCGTGAAACAAGAAAGAGCGGGTTACTTTCAAACAGAAGATCTCCATAAACCAACAGCTAGGGTAAAAATGCTGGACTTCTTCCTTTTAAGATTTGCTAGTCATGTCCAAGAAGAGAAAGTAAAATACTTCTTACAAAGCAATGGTCTGAAGGATGTGATTGTTACCAAAATGAAGCAGAAACACGTTAACCAACGATACTCATCTTTCCACTCAATTTAAGACGGATAAGAATCGTCAAAAAATTTATGATTAGGGCTTCTGGCCACAGGGCATACTAGTAAAGCGATGGTTCAACCACAACATGAAAAGAATGGCTCAAGATCTTCCGATCCCTACTACCACAGATTCATCAGAACAATTGTTCATTGGCTCGATTACTGAGTCTCCTATAATTGCAAATTATTTAAATGTTCTAGTGACTGGAATTGTGAGAATCTAAGTAATTTTGACGTCATTTGCCTACAGGAAAGTTGGCTGTATGACTTTGAAAGTGATCTCGTGTGTAACATAATTTCAGGCGTAGGGGGGTCTCAGCGTCGTCCATGAACAGTGGCACAAAGCTAGTAGGTAGACCCTATGGAGGGACTGGGAAGAACAGAATTTATACTTGTGGAAAGTAATGGCATTAAGTGAGAACTTAAATTGTGTCCACACTGTATTCATGTGGGGATTTGAACATGCATGATGATACTGACATGTTTCGCCAGTTACAGCTTGCAGCAAAAGAATGCGGAATGGTTGCGATTCACAATGAACTGTTACCAAAAAACTCAACATACATTAGCGATATTAATAACTCACGTAGATGGTTGGACCACTTCGTTATTAGTAACAGTGTAAGTCAATATTGTGCCTGCTGGATAATTGAGCCCACTCCGGGAGACCACTGTCCCATTGAAATAGAACTTGACTTTTCCTTAAGTGATTTTCAGCTTTCAGTTACTAGTTTTGATAAGCAATGAAATAGGAATATACTCTGGAAGAAGGCACCGAATGAGGTGATTAGTGAATATGCATCTCAAACCAAACTTGTTGCTGAACACAAACTCACAACAACTAAAATCTGTAAACTGTATGCAACATAATGATGGACATATTGTCACATTAGTAATGATCCAAAAGCGATTGAAAATAACATTATCTCTGCATCTCTCACCAGGAAGCTGAAAGTGGTTGTGGGTTGGAGTAACGCTGTTAAATCAACTTATGAAAAATACAAAGATGACTATATAGCCTGGATCAGGCAAAGATGTTGTGCTCTGCTATTTGAAAACCAGAAGGAAAGTAAAAAGGTGTTTAAGTACACTCTGAGACAGTGCAAGAGAAGGCAGCTGACGCTAAAACTTGATAAACTTGCTGCCTCCTTGAATAATAAGGATTTCCCAAAGTTCTGGCAGACAGAGAACAGGAGCAGTCTTAAGGTGACATAGCTACGAGTGTTCTAGAGACTGCGAGCGGTGCGGATAATATTGCTAAATTTTGAAAAAATCACTATGAAAAGCAATTTCAAGCTCCTGATGAAGAACCACCAACACCGTTTGAACATATACAGGCTACTCAATATATTGGTGTGTAAAGTAGTGATCAGGTAATGTTTAGGGACAATGTCGAGAAAATGAAATGTGGCAAAGCCGTGGGGCATGACAAAATAAAAGTGGAACATTTTAAGTTCGCCCATATTAGTTTGAGCAGGCTAATGGTTACACTATTAAATGTGATGATCCGACATGCGTACATACCAAAAGGACTCATGTCCGTGGTGCTTGTGCCCATTATAAAAATAAAGGGCCTTGACCGTAAACTAAGTTCTAATTACAGACCCATACCGCTTGCAACCACCTTCTCCAAAATATTATATCAATATTATCATTATATCATCATATCATCATTATTATATCAATATACATTTTATTACTACCAGCAATCACTTTGGTTTCAAAAAAGCTAGGATGTGAATTACGTGTGTACACCCTAAGGCAACTAAATGAATACCTAGGCAGAAAGGAAACTCATCTGTACCTGTGCTAACTAGAAGCCTCAAAAGAGTTTGTCAACGTCAGCCATGTCAAGTTAATTTAAAAGCTAATTGTACGTAAACTCCCCATGAGTATATTTCGGCTAAACTACTGGTTCAGTAATCAATACTTTATAATTCGCTGGATCGGCTTATTAAGAAATGAATTTCCGGTGAGAAAGGGAGTGAGACAGGGGAGATCCTGTCCCCATACCTGTTTGCCCTATATTGTGATGAACTTAGTCTTATGCTCAGCGAAACTAAGCTAGCCTGCTCTTGAGGTTTTGAGATATACAACCACCTTATATATGCGGATGATGTCTTTTTTCAACTAGAATTCACTTCCTAAATAAGCTACTGAAGACATGTATTCTTTCCTGCTGCTCAACATAATCTTGACTTTAATGCCAATAAGACACATTTGCAAGTATACCTTCCCAAGTGGATGAGTATAACATTCAGAAACATTCGTGTCACTTTCAAAGGAGTGACCCTTGCGTCTGAACTGACTGTCAAATATCTTGGCTATGAAATTCAAAACAAGAGTCAACGAGGAGTGGGGAAATTATGTGATTCCTCTGAACTGAAGACCCGATCCAGGGAGTTATACAAAAGGGCACATATGCTGAAGGCAAAGTTCAGTCTGTGCTCCCCTGAAGTTAAAATATACCTGTTCCAGACGTACATCTCGACAATTTATTGCTCTAGCCTGTGGTCCCCCAGTAAAGGGGAGGAAGCGAAGATCAAAGTTGCCTACAATGATGCCTTCAGAATAATCTGTGGTCTTCGCAGGAGATGCAGTGCTAGTGATATGTTTGCGCAATATGAGGGGAATGACTTTGAGTGCTTAAGGTACAAAGCCATGTTACCACTCCACTGTCGACTTGTTGACACTGACAATTCTCTCCTGTACATCTTCTACTCGGAAGTCCACTCAGGGTCTGCCTTCAATCGCATCTTCTGCCTTCTCCAGAACTCTGCACAACATAGTATGCAGGCCAGTCGGGATACGTCTGTTGACGTACAAGAAGACCTGAGGCTTGATGTGTAATCACTGTTCATACACTAGCCCATGCAGCAGTTGGTAGTGATCTTGATATTAAAAATCATATGTAGCACTATCAAATATAAAGTATAAATTCTGTATGTAATCTGTCACCCAGCTAGCTCTGGCATATAATGATGTGTTTGAATCTGGTCTGTTACTATTAAGTTTACTGTTAAGATTAAGTACTTATTAATTGTAGCTATAGATTTATCTAATATGTCATATCCTATGTACCTTTGTTGTGTCTGTTAACCAGAATAAATAAAATATAAAATTCATCAAAATCGTTAACCATAAAATTTTCCCCATAGAAGATTTTCAAAACAGATTAAAGCAAAAAAATTATGAACAACTCCCTTTAACTTAATGTTACAGTGTGACATTAAAATGGAGAACCAATGAAACATTAGGGGGAAATCCGACGAGTCTCAATTCTTCTCAGCTTATCTGACCGCAAAAATTAACATTGTGTTTTCATAGATACAGAGATTAAATTGAGATTTGCTTGAGATTCGGTAAAATAAATCTCATTAAAACAGTAAAAAATAGTACAAATCTCAAATTTGAGCTTCTCACTTTTTCGTCAGGTTTCCCCTTATTTATCTATATTTTTGGTCTGTCAGAGAACATTTATTTTTGATAGCACAGCAAAAGTGGGGAATTTTCTAGCAAAAACGTTTCTTTCTGTACATAACTCGCGTTTTGATTTTGCACTTAGCTGTAAACTGGCGTAGAACTTTTGGAATCAGAATAACACGTTTCTCCGTCAGCGCAATGTTAATTATTTGAATTCAAAAAATGGTGGCGGGCTCATTGTTGAACCTACGATCTTCAAACTTCGTCAGTACATTACTTATACTATTTACAAGGTCATAAAAAAAATTACATGGCGCTACTTTTTGATACTTTAAATTATGCGGCAGGGCTTAACCGCCGATTTTTCGCGATTTTCCCCACTGTTACGGTAGGCCGAAAGCATACAGGCTACGCTAGGCGACAGTAAAAAAATTATGCAACTTATAGGCGACGCTAGGTACGTACCTACACCGAAAAAAAATAAAAAAAAACGTACGGCCTGTTTTGTTGGCTCATAAATTGCCGATATATGGTTCATGATGAATTATGCAAGGATTATGCTTTTTCGTAATCCGTTATGCAAATATCGTTCTACAGGGTGGCCCACTTCAATAGCACATTTTAATTTTGTTCGTACGAGTGCATCTCTTATCGGATCTGAACAAGTTATATACTGTTTGATAGAGAATGTTGGGAGTTTTGGATAGTGTACACTTCCTTTTATTTGGGATGACACTTTAAGGTTGAAAAAATTCGGGAAAAAATCGGAACTTTTCTCTTGG
>JAAXYX010003589.1:0-14022 GCA_036851915.1 Ptenothrix huangshanensis | reverse complement strand
TCACGAACGAACGATCAGTCTGTCGTGTCAACTTACCAATTTACTTCGTGGGTTGGTGTTGGTGCTGTTGTTCCTTCTTTATGGTTGAATTAATTAGTCTCCTTCAGTGGCATAACCAGAGGTAGGCCTAGGTCGACCTAAGAATTATTAGAGTTTGAATAGTGTCCAAGATGCAGGTTTTTTTAAAATTTACACAAAAACAGATGCGATTTTTTTGAAATTGCACAAAAACAGATGCAGTTTTTTAAATTTATTCAAAAACAGATGCAGTTTTTTTAAATTTATTCAAAAACAGATGCAGTTTTTTTAAATTTATTCAAAAACAGATGCAGTTTTTTTAAATTTATTCAAAAACAGATGCAGTTTTTTTAAATTTATTCAAAAACACAAGCTTTTTTTTAAATTAAATCAAAAACACAAGCAGTTTTTTTAATTTATACAAAAGCACCTCTTTTTGAAAACGTGTAAATATTGCATTGCCTTTCAAAAAATGTGTGAGTACAACTTTATCGGTGTTCAGAAATGTATATTCGCTAATTCACTCTTTCTGAAACCGTGCAAATAGAACTTTTTTAGACTATTTTTTAAACTGCTCTTAAAAGATCCTTTTACTATTTCCAAAAACGGTCGAATAAATCCATTTTTCATTTTAAGAAACTGAAAAATGTAACTTTTTTACTCGTTCTAAAAACGCATATATGTACACTTATGAACTTTTACTCTTTACAAAAATGTGTAAATGCATAGATACGCATGAGAACCCATTTATCTATTTAAGGGTAAGTCAGTAATTATTATTGTCGTTTATTCATTTTTAAAATGCATGTATAATAATTATATTAAATTTTAGACTTTGGGTTTTTTTTATTTTTTTTTACAAACTTTTTACTTACAAAATTGCAAAAAGCAGAACAAGGCAGAACAATTTTTTCCTTTTCTTATCTTGTTCACTTTTAATTTAATTTAATTGTAATAATTTATGACAATATCTTCCACGATGCAATAATTACGCTGGGAAATGGTCCATCTACTTAATATGTTGTTAAGTAAATTGAATTTTCGAAATGAATATTTTGTCTATGCTTCAGGGGATTTAAGGTTGTATGAGCAATTGCCATTAAATTACTGCACTTACCTGAGTATACAGATACATACACAAACACCTTGACCATGAAACAAGTTTTCCAGCACAAAGAAAAAAAAGGAGAAAGAAAAAGAAGATAAAATACTAAGTGCCTATCTATTATATAATATGTGCGTAGGAGTGTGAAGACAGAATTAGATTCCTTGTGTTGTTGATTTGTGTTTGTGACTACATGTCTGGTCTGGGAAAGAAGATTGTTGGACAGAATATGGTGCGGATGATTTCCAGTTTGTTGCGAGCAAGTTGTTGTTCTGAATATTAGAGTGGGATGCAAATGGGACGAGGACGGAGACGGAGACGGGTGGAGAGAGAAGGGGAGAATGCCCTGGCTGCTGTATAAATAAATAGTTGTAACTTTCCCAGGCCAGACTCTTCTTTTTCCTAGTGTTTTGTGCGGGTTAAGTGTTGTAGTGTTGGGAAACAGACTTGATTTTCATGATTTTCATGCGTCATTAAGAGGTAATCGAGCTTTGTTGATTACATGGAAATCTATGTGCATTTTTGATCGCTTCCCACAATTCACGTCTTCGCGATCCCTTCCCATTCCGCCTAAGCCCTCTTTTCTCTGCCAGCATTTTCCACTTTCCACATTTCAGCATTTTGTTCTGGCGTCCCAGCTTCCCCTTATTCGTCCGCTTTCGCTGTATGTATGTGGTATCTGAGTCTGAGTAGTTTTGGTACCAGTTCCAGTCCAGTCAGTGCAGGATTTGTTTCGAATTTAAATCTGAATTCGAATTCGACTTGAACCAAGACCAACTTTTAGTTACTTTTAGTTCCTGCCCATCTCGTCCCTGGCCCTGGCCTTATCATTTCCCTCAACACTCACGCACTTCCTGTGCGTCTTCTTCCTTAATATCTAAATTGTAAATGTTTTCCTTGAAAATGCACATGTGACTGTCTACCTACGAATGCAAGCACGAGTCTCTTATTACATACTTGTTTTATATACAGTGAACATTTTAAAGCCTTGCAGATGCGTATACTGGTCTGGTGCAGTTGCTTATTATGTATTTATGGGGAAAATGGGGAACTGCATGACATGCTGATTGGTTTAAGAAAGTTTACAATGTGGAGAATTTTGAATTTTTTTTAAATGCTTAAACAGGGAATTTTGAGCGTTTTTAAAATGCGTATTAAGGGAATTCTTCATTTTTTTCAAATAGAAGATTCTTGAATTTTTTGAAAATACGTAAATGTACATACGTTAATGTACAATATGTATATATTCATGTTGTATGTACAAGTATTAATTTCCAAACCAAGCGATGATTGTTGTTGCTACATGTAATTATCACAGTCTGACTTGATAATTTGGATCGTTGGTGAACTGGGCTTGATTTTATTTCAGCCTTGACTCCCGGGCTACCCCTGTGCATGGCAATGACTTGAGTGCGTAATCGTAATTCTGTACGCATTAAATAAATAGAAGATGCAACACGCACGAAAGCAGAGGATGCAAACTGGAAGAAAGTGGAGATTGGGGGAAATATGATTATTATGGAAAAATGTAAATCCGGGGTTTGGTGAAACAAGGATGTCAATGGGAAGCAAAGCAAAAATGTATGTAGCTACGAGGGGAGAGCTATCCGTAAGAAATAAACCAGCACACTATGCTATGTACAAGCAGGAGCGAACGCAGGATTTTTTTTGTGTATGTCTGGAAAATAATGAATCTCATCCGGTACTATTTTTTCTGTGTATATTTTTTTAAAAAAATGAGTCTTTTTCGAGTAAATTAAAATAAATGGTAACTTTTTTATGTTGATTTTTAAGAAAACTGCGTTGTTTTCGTGCAAATGTAAAAAGAAACTACGCTTTTTTCGTGTTAATTTTTTTTAAAAAACTGTTGTTTAAAATGTTTGTTTAAAATTAAAAAACTGTGTTCTTTTTGTGTACATTTACCAAAAAAAAAACCGCGGCATTTATGTTTAAAATTAAAAAACTGTGCTCTTTTTGTGTAAATTTAAAAAAAAACTGCGTCATTTTTGTTTAAAATTAAAAAACTGTGTCCTTTTTGTGTAAATTTACCAAAAAAAACCGCGGCATTTATGTTTAAAATTAAAAAAATGTGCTCTTTTTGTGTAAACTTAAAAAAAACTGCGTCATTTTTGTTTAAAATTAAAAAAGCGCGCTTTTTGTGTAAAAAAACTGCGTCCTTTTCGTGAATAATTAAAAAACTGCGTGGTTTTCGTGTGCATTTAAAAACAATCAGCGTCTTTTTGGGTAAATGTTAAAAAACCGCGTCTTTTTCGTGCCAATCTCAAATAAGAGAATGTATTTGTAAAAATCCTTTTCCAAGTTACGCTACAGTATACAAATGCAAGTAGAGATACAAGGACAAGGCCGGGTCAGGATTCTGCCTCGTCCCGAGTTCATTTCCTATGCGTATCCAAACGCCCACGACCAAGACACTCAAAAGACTGAAGATGCTGCTTCGGATGTTGATGTTGATGCTACAACAGATACTGCGGAACTGAGAAGTAAATAAATGCACAAGAATTTGGATTTTGTGGAGGGAGCTGTGGAGTTTCGTCCCGGTTCGGAATAATTAGCTGGAGTTTATAGGCTCGTTTAGGTCGATGAGGCGTAAATCCCGGAAGAATTCCAGTCCAGCATCTTCATTCCTCTTCCAGCTCCAGCTCCACAACTAGCTCCAGGACAAACCATTGATACGTTAAACCATTCACCATTACCATTCACAAGATTCCAATCCAATACGCTCTCCCTTCCCACGCTCTCTCCGTACTTTCCTTGCCTCGCTGTGGCTTTTCCACTTTATCATACATACATGTATTTTCTTTCGTGTAGAAAATAAATGTACAAAGCTGTTGTGGAAGTTACACAAGCGTGCTGGGTTCTTTCATACTTTCCATTCTCTAATTACCTTGTAGCTCTTTTCTCTTCTCCAGTATTTGGTAAAAGTAGTGCACATAGAATTCTCCAGCAGAATCCAGAGCCAAAACCACTTTTATGTGTAATTAAATTCAAAGATATGTACTCCACTAATATCTTGTCAAGTACAGAGCACGAGTTAATTTTAGAAACCTTGTTTTCATCAAAATAAGTAAAGTGCAATGAAAAAGTAACTTGGAACACTCAAAAGTCTTAAACTAGACTAAACGGGATTCCAAGAATGTTTTCAGTAGTTTTTAGAAGAAGTTTCTATACGTGGAATTCTATATTTTGTGGTTTTGTATTTCATATGTAATGGAAAGCCTGAAAGAAAAGAACTTTTTAAAAATTTCTAGTAATGTAATGTACTAATATACAAAATAACTTCTTTTTTCAAAATAGCAAAGATGTATCTTGGATATTTTTGCAATATTGCCGTTGTGTGTATTTTTATGCATACTTAAAAAAAATTCCAAATCAAATGTAAAAATAAATAGCCTTTTCGAAAATATGGAATTTAGTTTTTGAGAGTATGATTTTTTGAAAAAGCAAAAATATGACTTGTTTCGTTTTTCAAATTCGTGTCGATGTGACATTATGAGGTTTTTTGAAATGGTACACTTATGAATCTTTATATGATATCAAAAAGGGAGTAAATTTTAAAACACAACTTTTTAAAATTGGGCAAATTTAATAGTTTAGACGCTTCTGAAATGCTGTAAATACGAGATTTTTACCATTTTTAAAAGTTGTAGGTATGACATTTCGAGGTAATTAGAGTTTTGAAACCGTTTTGACAGGAGAGGAAAATAAAAATCAACCTTTTCTGAAAATATGCAAGTATATGACGATTTCACCCTTGTGAAAATGCCAAAATCTAGAACGCTTACTTAAATTATGAAAATGTGAAAAATTCTTGTGAGACTATTTTACTATAAATTTTTACTTTAAAATTTCGTATGGATAAAACCGGAAATAATATTTCACGTTAATTATTAAGATAGTAAAAAACTCTCATAAATAATGAACGAAGTCAGTTAGCCCTTCTGCATAAAAAGCTTCCCACAAATCTCATCCTTGATAATTTTGAATAGTTTTTATTATTATTTGCATATAATTATAGATTACAATCCTCACCATCATCATAATATAGTAATTAATGATAAACATTAATACAACCAATAATCATGTGTTTGACTTAAACTTTAATTTACCTTAACCTTTAACTTACATTTTCCCTCACTAGTCATAAGCTTATATATTGAATGTATGTAATTATGTAACCCGGATTAATTTCAGAGAGAAATACATAACGTCGAATCGTGTTCTTCCCACACATAACTCCCCCACAAGCCCCAACTGTATACGTGTAATTACAATTACATGTAATATTATGATTACTTGGTAAGTATAGATACACTGTGTAGTAATTATATAATTTTAATTTCATATTTTTGTCATAATTTTCATCATTATCAAGTCATACATACGTGGTACCATCAACTAGTCATAATGAACTAATCAAATCATAATTATTCATGACGACATCGACGATTCATAGCGGCGGCAAATTCAGAGCTATTCAAACTCCCATGTTTTAGTTAATAATCCTTTTCTAATTTGAATTTTCTATTTGCTATTTTATAGTTACTTGACTTTGGCTTTGGCTTTGCGAAGGGTGAACATACAGGATGGTCCATTTATTTTGACAAACTATCAGTAAAATCAGTATGTAGTAGGATAAGGATCATCATTTCAAATCTTCGGCTTAAATGAACCACCCTGTAGAAGAAGAAGGGGAACAGCAGGAACAAGATCAAGAATACAGAGATATCATATTCAAGTACTAATTAACTATTAGGAGTAATTCTACAGATATAGTATAAGGTATTTATCTTTAATTAAAATAGTCATGATTTACTGTAGTGCAATATTTACGAGCTACGTTTGAGTAATTAACTACTTGTAATAATGGTAAGGAAGGAAAAGAGGTTACAATAATGGCGTACTTTACTTGAACTAACTATAGCCACCTTTCATTTAATTATGGAGTATATCGTGATACATGTAATTATTCTAAACTAACTTGGGTTCATTTAGGATAATTTGGGATAATTAACCATCGTCCGATTTCGATTTCGAATTAAAATCCATAATAGTTACGGAATTTTTAAAAAAACTGAAAAAGCATAGTCCAGTATAATATATTATTATGTATATATGCAAAACTAACCTTGTTTTAAATTACTGTAATTATAGCAACCTTGTCGTAACTATAATTAAATAGATTATAATTTTACATTTACTTATACTTATGTGCATTTCCTGTACACGTTTTCCGATGACACTTGAATTATCCATATTTTTTTATTACTACACTTTAACATATAATTATTTCTAGCTTCTTTACGTTTTATAAATACCTAATATTATTAGTAGGTACTTAATTAGATTTTAGTTAACTAATTACAATCATTAAATAGTAGTGCGGTGTGCTTTGTTCCTTGATAATTAAAATAACTAAGTAGTAATTAGTAATTAATTACATGTAGGTTCCTAGGTAGGTTCAATCGCCTGTAGTTAAACAATGCCAAATGGTTCAAGCATACCTAATATAATGAGTAGGTACAAAGCTGACCGAGCAAAGACATGCAGACAGGACAGGACAGGACAGGACAGAACAAGACAAGACAAGACAGGACATTATAGAACTCTGAATTTAAATTCTAAAGCAACATAAGCAGCATTTAATTATAATTACATAAGTAGATATTAGTTAGATAATTTTAGGTAATGAGTTGATCAGTGCAGTTAAATATGAATTTGAAGTTACGTATTTAAGTATTAATTATTAATTATAATTATTTGCTTGTAATTATATCGTGATTCATTTCTTACTTAGTATTTTTAGTTTCATAGTAAAACTTATAACAGCAGGTATTTACAGTCTTGATTTGTATAAGAATTGCTTGAGTCGTAGTTGAAGCTTTTCAGATTGCTCGTAATTGTAAATGAATTATAAATTGGTACTTAATTCAAGTTAATTGATTAGCTAATTGTAAGTTAAACTTATGTGTAGTATAAATTAATGATTATTAGTATTACTCTTACCATAGTCAGTTAAGTTTATCAAAATTACTTTGTGTGCACAAAAGCTTTCGTATATAATTATGTATGTACATAGTTACTTGATTAGTTACTAAATTACGTTATATTTGTTCAGTGGTCTAGTCTATGCACGGTGTATATGTACGTAATTATAATTTAAAGGTGCCATCATTTGTGCCGCTGTGAAAATCAACTTTCTATATCGTAATTACAATTGCACCTATTTAATGGAGTAGTAGTATGTACAGAATAATACAGTGATTCACTCATTGTGTCATTGGTTCTAAGTGTAGCCTAAAGTCTATTTGTAGAATTAATGAATGCTTTCCTAAATTTTATACTAAAGATGACTTACCTATGTATGTGTTTCTGTATTTGAATGTGATTCTTTATGCAACTTTTACTGTTTTACCTTAAAGTTGATCAATAGCAAATTGTTTTACTCTGCGAGGGAAGAGTCCGATTCCGATCCGTTTACTAGTTAGAGGTTTGGAACGATTTCTTTTTAAAGATTCGGATCAAGAAATGTAAAACAAAGTTACCGTATTTTGTTTTAAGCAATACTTTGTCCAAGCAGAGAGGGATTTTCAATTCAAACAAAGCACACAAATAAAGAATCGACGTTTTTTATAAAAAAAATTCAAATAAAGTTCTGAACTCTGAACATTAGAATTGGACTTTTCAAAAATTGCTACAAAGGAGAATTACAATTTTTCAAAAAGTATTGAAAATCAAATTAAAATTAGACCTTTTCAAGATTAAAATTAATTTCGCTTCTTCCAAATGCGTGCCCCTAAATAAATCAAAAATATTGGAATAAAATTCCATCTAAGAATAAAATCGCATTTTACATGAGTGATTCCATATCGAAATTTCCCATTTTTTGAATTATGCATTTCAATGTTTGTTCTGCGTAAATGAATCGGCTCTTCCCTCGTTAACAGTCTGCATATCCACTAATCCCTTCAAAATGTAATTACTCAAGTAGGTAATTATTGTATATTTTTGTCGGGCAATTACATTCTGGAGAAAAGTGTCTGAAATCTAACGAATGCATTATGGATGACGATGAAGATGATGGTGATGCTGGTGAATTCGAAGAAACTTGATCGAAGTGGAGTGGAATGGAAGTTTGGTTTAGTGCTGCTTGTTTGAATGTCGGAAATCGTGTGCACTTTTGTAATAAAGCTGGAATGTGGAAACACACTTTGTCTGCAATTTTTAGATTTCCATCTTTTTGTCGACACTAGAAAGTCCGGTGCACTGCTGTAATGTAATGTGATGTTGTTACCGAATAAACTTTGTTAGTCACTACGGATAGGAGAAGTATACGCAGGAGTAAATACGTATTCTGAAGGTATATCCTGAGCATTTCCCTTTGCCTTGGTAGCTTTATCGCGAGTAACTCCATAATCCATAAAAGATAAATATAAAAGTAGCAACCGAGCACACCAACTACTGCACATGTACTTCTGATGTAATAATATTGTCATTTAAAATTCTCTCTGAGCACACCATCCACTGTAATGTAACATAACTGCAGGAGGATGAGAACATGGCCAGGGCCATCGCCATCATTATACAGATAGTTACTGTAGGTACTAGTAGTTCTCTCGTGTAGTTTGTAGCTTGTAGCTTTAGTAGACGTAGATGTGACTCAAGTATTTTCTTTCCACTCGTCCAAGTTTAAATCCTGCTATCTGAAAAACACTTTCACAAGTAGCTTTTAAACATCTATTTTGGAACTTGGACTTGAGAAATGTTAGAGTTTAGGTTTCTGTCAGTTCTTACACTGGTAGAGCCAAGATATACGTTGAAATAATCAGAGGAATCATCAAAATTAAAGAGGAATAGGAAGCGATATTACAGTCATTAAAAATAGGTACGGAATGTTTCTTTTTGAAATTCGGAAGCATAAGAGGTAGCCTTTTGAAACGGATTATAAAATTTTACTTTTGTGAAAATGTACGAAGTATGAAATTTTGCTTCTTTTGAAAATTTGGAAATCGGGGGTTTTAACTTTTGTTCAAATATGACATTAGAAACCTTTATTTTTCGTATGAAATACGAGATTATCAGTTATTGTTTCTTTAAAAAGTGAAAAAATGATTTCACTCCATTTCAAAATGCAGAATTCGAAGGCTGTGTAGATTTTTGAAAATTTTGACTTGTAAGATTTTATTTCGTTTTCAAAGAGTTGAATTACGAGATTTTGCTCTTTTTGAAAAGCGTTGATAAAGAGGTTTTACTCTTTGAAAAACGTTTAATTTTAATTTTGGAACACTTTTTTAAAAAAATCTTAAATTAGAAGATTTTACTCTGTTTGAAAATGTGTAATTTAGAGTTTTTACTTATTTAAAAAATCATTTCCACGTACAAACCAATTTTCCCTTTCTGAAAATGTAAAATTTCACTTCAAAATCCACAGTCGGTGCAAAGTCTCCGTTAAACTAGTACTTTCTTGCTTGTTGAACAGATAAAATTCTTGTTCAAATCCCTGACAAATACTTAACGAGAACCGTGTTTGAAAAGAAGTAACAATAAGGGCCACTGTAATTAAAGACTTGCCGCTTTTCCTTTTAAAAATATAAAAAACACTGCATCACCTCCAACACTTTTCAAGAAGTACCTACTTATAATTCTTCATATACTCTTCAGTTGATTTTCCTATTCTTCTTCCATGTGTGAATTCTAAACTCCAGAACAACTTCAGATAAGACATTTTGCCTCTTACGACTCAAACCTAAGCTTGTAGTTTGTCAGTCCAATATTTTCCCCTCACTTGACTTGACTTGACTTGTACTTGTACTTGTTCTTGCACATGTACATATTTAATCTTGGGAATTTACATAGGCATTTGGAAACCTGACATGGCCTGGCTTGGCCTGGCTTGGCTTGGGATGGCCCTGGATGATCGCAAAATCGCATCATAATACGATCGTCATCTTTAAGTTCACGTTCACATAATATTCGAGACGCACAAGACCGATGTGATCAAGTGAAGACGTTTGCTTGTGTAGTTTATCATAGCCATTCGCATTCAACATTCACCATTCCAATATTTTCATGTACACTCTTTCACTATTTCTCGAGAGTAGGGAATTCAGATTCGGATTCGGATCCACGTTCCGTCATACACATATTCATATTCATGTTATGTGCAAATGTATAGGTACTTCGTGCAACCGAAATGCGGCAACAAAACTCTCTGCACTTGTTATAGTTTGGTGAGATAGTGAGATGAGACGCGAGGACGAGGACGAGAGTGAGGGGCATTAGGGGAATGGCGATGGGCATTGACATGGGAATGGGTGAGACGCGTCGTCGAGGACGAGGACAGGACAGAACAAGACCAAGACCAAGACCAAGATACAAAATACAGCAAGACTGGGAAGTGAAGGGGGGAGGGCAAAAATATAAACGGGTGAAATAAGTTGAAGAATAAAATAATAGGAGCAATATACACGAGATATTTGACTTGACGACTTTTGAATCCTCTGACTTGACTTGACTCTTTGGCTTGGTTTGGCTTTGACTTGACTACTTGACTCGGCTCGACTTGTCTTGACTATAGTCCTGCTTCAAGAGGACGAGGACGAGGACGAGGGGAGAAGACGAAGAAAAAAGTAAGAAATGGTCAGCACACTTGTCGCATATTCAGTACTTTTGATCGAGTTGATTTCCCTTGCTGGCAAAAATTTGCCCATTTCTATACATAACGGAATAACCGTACGGTCGTCGTCGTAGTCTTCGTAGGAGTGAAAGAGTTGTCTGCCTTCAAGACGCCTTTTTACACGCTTTAAGAATAAGAGACAAGAAGTGCATACCAAGACCACGACCAGAACCAGGATTTCCAGAGAGATCGAGATCCTCAACAAGAATGTCATACCATGAGTTCATAGTCATAGATGTATCATATAATTTCTTGGACACATATACCTATGTACATGCATTATTCCAAAAGTTGCAGTTCTTGTACTTTGTAGTTGTCGTTGTAGTATGAGGGGAATCGGGGGAAAGTAGTGTACAGATAGACATAGACGGGTGAAGATACTTCATTCATATTACAAATATCTGCTTGTGTCTTGTGAGAAATGTTCAACACTCAACGATTCAAAGACTCAACGTTGAAGATCCCATCCCATTCCCCATTCCCATTCTGGCTCCAGCATGAGCATCTTTTTTTCAAGATGAGTTACACTTGAGCTTTCAGTCTCAGTCTATTTCGTCTACCCTACCATGTCATGGTATTACAGGAGAGGGAGACAAGTCGAAACAGATACAGAAACGTCCTTCACATCCATCAGCTGACGATGAGACGAGTCTGTCCTGTCCTGTCGTTGTCTTTTCCTTTGTGTTGAAATTACACGTCGTCCCCCTTGCCTTGGTTGGTTCAATCCTTCCAATATTCTTTATCTTGGATTTTATTCTTTCAGTATAATCGTGCACATTATAGATGTTCGAATGGTTAAAAGATATAGGTATTCGGTTTTAGTTTAGTTTCTTGAATTAGAGTAAATCAATTTCATAGATGTTCTGTAGATGGAGATGGAGATGAAGAGAGTGAATTCCGAATTCAATCCAATCCAATTAAATTAGGGAAGACTATAGTAAAGCCAACTGATGTAGTATTATCTGCAGGTTATATTTATGTAGTTTGATATTTGATTGTAGAAGTAAAACTGTTGGGATAATAGTACCGGCAATATCATACCAATAAAATATCCAAGGCATGACGTTACTATTATTACCACACATTTGATCGCTGTAAAAATTCTGGGTGTAAAATACACTAGGAATTTCAGAAATGCCAGTAAAGTTTTACTCGAACAATTTTTTCTCTGCTTGACCTGCTTTCTTGGATGATCTTCGTCTTTTCTTGTGTTGTCTTGGTCTGGTCGATGACTTATTCTACTTTCGCTTGTGTTCCGACATCGGCATCGGCATCGGCATTGGATTCGGATTTTGTTACTTTGCTTTGGTGCCCGTTGTGATATTTTTGGAGGATTGATGCTACTGCTGATGATCTTGGTGCAGGTTACTATATATTTGTCGGGGGTTGATTTTCCACCAGAGTTATTCGATGAGAGATTCAGTTGAGTGGTTCACGTCCAAGTCAAAGTCTAGTCGTGGTCTTGTTGAAGGGTCGATATATTCTATAAGGATACAATGACATGTGTAGGTCATTCACATCTTCTCGTGTCTTTTGGTTTCCTTTTCTCGGACTGAAACATAAACGTGGAAGAACAAGGTTGTTAGTTGTAGTTTTCCGTGGTATGGTCATGTTCTGTTACAGTGATAGTGATAGCGATAGAAGGTAGTGTAGAAGATGATGCTGATAGTGCTCTAGCTCGGCTCAAGTTATTCGGGTATAAACGGGTATAATAGTAATAAAATAGTAGCGTGTAGTGATAGTGATAGTGATAAGGATATATGAGACACAGCATCAAGTTAAACCCCAGCCCCACACCCAGCCAAGCCTCATCTCATCGTCATAATATAAATAAATTACAAGCTTCGGATCATTTCATCATTTCAAATTCAGAACAACAACTCACTTTATGTACTTGCAGCCAACAGCCAACTTATACTGGGTAGGCTCATACCTATATATAGTCTCTTCTTCCTTTCACGGGGGCTATACATGACCATGGCTATGGATTATGGATATTCTTGTTCATATTTTCGGCTTTTTATTACATTCTCGAAATTCGAAATTCGAACTGGAGCTGGATACTGGAATTCGTTTATACACACAGAGAGACGTGGACCTTTACTTCGATACTTTTACAAACTCGAACCGATGTGTGCTTCAGCTTCCTTACTCTCTTCTTACTATGAACATTAGCATTGGCATTAGTATTAACGATGATGATACTGGAGAAAAAAATGATCTTGCACCTCCGTATCCAATCCGATCCGATCTGATCTGATCATCTGCTGATGTGATCGGGAGTCCTAGACGAATATCATACGTTGGTCATGGTTCAAATACATACAAACATAGCCATGGATATTAGTACTTGATAGTTTTACCCTTTCCCTTCTTTCTTTATCGTTTCTATACCTATACAGATGTTGGATGTTTGATGTTAGTCTTGGATTTGGATGTGCAAACAGAAAAACTTACAACTTTTATACACGAGTCATAAGTGTCTACCCACGTACATTATTGCTTTTATTGTTTGGTTTCGGAGCATGATCTTGATCATTGTTCGTATCTCCACAAGGGTATTTATGTACCGTCAATAAAAAGACTGCAGTCAAACGAACAAATACAATAGAAATGAATATTGAATGTCTTCAAGTTTCGATTTTGAACTGAAGAAGTGTCGACGAAATAATTTTAAGGGGGGGGGGGAATTCTGCAGTATTTTTGTTTGAGTTCGTTGTTCTTGGTAATGACGACTGACCGGCGGCTAAGTTTAGAGTTAGGAAGTCTACATTTTTAAGATTAGTTTGTTTCTTTAAGTGAATAGTTTGTTGAAACATGTTGTGTGGGTGCGATTTACGATTGATGATTTGATTGACGATGACTTACTAGTAAGATTTTCTCTCTCATTCGTTGATTGTTCAGACTGTACAGGTAGGTAATTATATTGAATGTTTTGTTTGTAGTGCACAATCGCACTCATTACTAATTAATGATGAACGATGAAAAATGGCGACAAGTTCAAAATTCTTCATTAATTGTTAATAGTAAATAGTAATTGTGCATCCGATCCAAAATTATGAGCTAAATTCCACTGCGACACTGCGGGTGTTCTTCGGTAAGTGGTGCACGGGAAAATTCACTTTTTTAATTTACAATTTAATGTGTGTTGTTGAGTTAGGTTAGTTAAGGTTAGGTTAGGTTAAGTTAGGTTAGGTTAGGTTAG
>JAAXYX010003588.1:0-14028 GCA_036851915.1 Ptenothrix huangshanensis | reverse complement strand
ATCTTGGATGCCATGTCATACAACAAGTTGAATGTCTTTCACTGGCATATTGTGGACGATCAAAGTTTTCCATATGTTAGCCAAAAGTTTCCAGAGCTATCACAAAAGGTAAGATTTTTCTATGAATTTTGATGACTCATTTCTTATTCTTTCTAGGTAGAAATTAGTTCGGTATTTATGTAATTATATGGTAGCTTGACACTTGCACTTGCACAATGATAGGTATTTACATTTACATACTATTTTATTTTTGCTTGGTTTTAAAGGGAGCTTACATACCAGGATATTTAGTGTACGATCCACCAACAGTACAACATATCATTGAAGAAGCTCGATTAAGAGGAATTAGAGTTGTACTCGAGTTCGACACGCCTGGACATACGTATGCCTTTGGGAAAAGTCATCCAGGTAAGAAAAGATTTTGTTGATTTGGGCTGATAGGCAGAGCTCATGTAGGTACTCTGCATAAGGCACCATGTTAATAAGTTAGGTAATACACCTACCAACCAGTCTTACAATGCCCCTGCCAGAGCCAATATGATCTAAAATTAAAGGTGTGAGGTAATTGATAAAATCATTGTGTGAATTTTCACTTTCTTGATATTTAATTGCATTTATTAATAGTATTTATTATAATGAAATTTATAAAGAATTACTCACGCCATGTTACGGCGACGGAAAAACCCCTGGCACTCCAAACTACCCCAAGCATGCTGCCTACGAAAATCTGGATCCTACGAAGGAAACCACTTATAGTTTCATGCGAGAATTTTTCTCCGAAGTTCACCAAAATGTGACACATGACGACTATATTCACTTAGGCATGGATGAGGTTGGTTACCAATTTACTTCTTTCTTTAACAATTTTGAAACATAATTAGTACATCAAAAATGCATCTAAAGCGCAACTCGCAATTATACTAAAAATAGTAGAGTATGTTTATTGCAAGTTCTAGATGCGAAATTTTTTACAGTGTATGTGTTAATAAGTACCTAGTTGGATAAAAATTTTAATTGAAGGGCCTAAATTTTGTCAGATTTACTATCCATGTTGGGAATCTTCTCCGGAAATTAGGGACTTCATGGCTGAACATGACATGCAGAGTATTGACCAGGTTCAAGAGCACTATACGCAAAGACACTTGCAAATGATTAAGGAAATCGGTTCCAAAGCAATTGTGTGGCAGGATCCATTGGAATATGGCGTGCCGGTAACCGACCTAAAATTACTTTCATACCCTTTAGTGATTATAAAACATTGAACTTCGTATACTAGTTTACATTATACACCATAATATTCGTACTCGTGACTCATTGTTGTCTTTTGAAAATTTCGTAGCTTGAAAAGGATGTGATCGTACAAGTTTGGAAAAGTCCATTTGGGGGTCATGCTAAACCATGGCAGGAGTATTTGCAGGTAAACCATTTTGAGATTTGAACTATGTTATTTCCATACGTACCTAATATCATATTATTATACTTTTAAATCAGATAATATTATTGCTTAATAATCTGCTCCGAATACACTTTTTTCTTCAAATAGATGGTTCTCGACCAAGGTTACACTGCCTTGCTCTCGGCCTGCTGGTACGTCAACTACTTAAAATATGGACAGACATGGCGCGAGTACTACGACTGTGATCCAGTATTGAATCTACCAAATAGTAAGTGTCGTGATTAAGAATAGCACACGCCAACTGTTTTTAGCATTATTTCACTTTGGTTGACTACCTGAAATAAAATGACTGTGCGATAGCAATCTCATGGAAACGTAAACACTAGATATGTCTATTAAGTTAATTTTATATTAATTTAGTTTACATGCTGTTACACACACATTTACTACATCTGTATAATATGCATACTAATGATCACTTGCAGTAACGGAATCCCAGAAGTCATTAATTCTCGGAGGAGAAGCAGCAATTTGGGGAGAATACGTTGACACCACGAATATAGTTGCCAGACTATTTCCTTACATCGGTGCAGTTGCGGAAAAACTTTGGTCTCCAATTGGAGCCAGTTCAACAAATGATGCGCTCTGGAGACTGGATGAGCATCGGTGCAGATTACTTGGGTAATTCTAGAAAAAGTTAATTAGTTTCAAAGAATAAACAATAACATAATTAATTGTGGATTCAGAGATGTAGAAATTAATTTATTACACCTTGGTTTAAGTATTCTTGCTTTATACACATCCTAATTATAATCAAAGATTGGCTTAGCACATGTTTATTTTTGTTTTTGCAGTCGTGGCATCAAAGCTCAGCCTTTAATTACAAGTTACTGTTTTCCTGAAGAAGCTAATTATTCGTATAGTAGACCTGGATTGAACAAGAAAAGTAATTAACTAATGAAACTAGATTATGATATCTACTAAAGAATATTAATTAAGAAGTATATTTTTATAAAGTTTGTGCTATAATACGTGTGGTTTATTGAAACATTTTATAAATGTGTAAAATTATAATTATTATGACTGACTGTGCGGAATAAATGCCTGTATTTTGCTGAAGGTGTCAAAGTTGAGGCTTTCGTATTATTTATAACTGTCGTTTAAAACGTACAGCGCGGTTCGCAAGGTCTTTGGAAGTCAAAATTAAACACCTGAAAACAATCGAAAGGTCCTATGTATTTACACAATTTAAAAAGTCAAAAGATCTTATTCACACATTTTGAAAGATCAGAAGGTATTACGTATTTACAAGTTTTCAGAAAAATCAAACTGCTTGTTTCCCTTTATATAAATAAATACGCCTTTATGGTATTGATATATTTAATCTGACATGCAGTCCTGGTAACATCTAGAAAAATCTGCACAGGTATTTTACTAATTTTCAGCTCTAGGAAACTCATGAATAAAGGTCAAAGATATTTGTGCCTTATAATTTCCACCGAACTGCATGATGACAATAGATACACTGAATACCTAGAATCAACGACAATTGTAAACATATTCGCAAAAAATAAATAGAAACAAGACAAAAATAATTTTGTAGCAGAAATTTGTGGCTGTTTTGACACCGGAATATTTAAAGTTGCACATGTGTTTATCTTTTATCTTTGACGTTGTACGTAGGCCGGAGTGATACATCGTAATCGTATCTGTAGGTCTGTAGTCTGTAGGTATGTGATTTGGTTCATGAAGCATTTAATTTGGTTCATGGCGTAGGAGGTAAAAGAACCAGAAGAGATTACCTACAGAGGTTTTGGGCTTTTGGGTAGGTACCTACATTGATGGGTTTGCAGTTTACCCTACGCACTGTACTGCATTGCATAGCATTGCATATTGCATTGCATTGCATTAGGTACATCGTACACGTTATCTCACATTACATTGTACATACTATCTAACTTCGTTGGATATTTGGTTTTGGAAAAAGTTAACTTCGGAATTTTTATGTGCGTATGTGCTTACATAGGTTTGATTCTAAGTGTATGTAACTGTGGGCACACTATCGGACGCAGGCAAATACGACCAAGACCAAGGCAGCACTGCTCTGTAGGGTTCCAGGAGCATCATTTTCCTGTCAGAGACAGACACCCTAGGCTTCCCTATACAGATATTCCCTTGCCTTCTGCCTTTACAGGCTTGGTTTTGGTCTCACGGAATTATTTCACCATTTAACCAAAGAAGCATCTTGCCAACATCTTTAGTCTGACGTGAAGGACAGATGGGAGAGGAGCTCTACGTTCTCTTGAGCCATCCGTAGTCTTGCCACGTGCCTTGAACATTTAATTCTCATCACCGTATCACAACACATTCGGATTAATCACTATTTTACATAGTGTCACCTGGACTAACTTTATCTTAAGCCAACTAGAACAAGAAAAACCAACTTTATATCCCAGGACGTAATTAACAAGTATCGGAATAGTTGATTTTTATTTTGGAATTAAGTGACTCTGTTGAAGGTGTGCATTCTCTCCATGAAGCAGAATTTTTGAAATTTCTGAATTTCCGTTTTAGCAATAATTCTTCACAAAACGCTGTTTTTCACTGAGTGTGAACTGGTTCCAAACTAAAATCATTCTCTGAAGTAGGCGGAAGGCGCTTCTCTTTTCTGTAATCAATAAAATTAATTCAAATTTATACAACCATAGCTGAAAAATGAAATTCTACGTTGCCTACGCCTAAAAAAAACAACCATACATCGGTGGAAGTTTGAAGAAACTGCAAGTAAAAAAGGAATTCAGTGAAAAACTGTGTATATGAAGGATGGTGGAAAGTACTTGGTGTTAGACGAAAGTTGTGGAATATAAATAGTATAAAGTGAGAAAATGAAAATGAAGGAAAGTTTAGCTATTACGGGGAAAGTTAAGGAAGTGTTTTCTACAAGTAAAACAAAGCCAGTGCTACCAGTAATGGAGCAAGTGACACTTGAAAGATACTTTTAAAATACCTCCATTCACAACTAGAAAACTCCCTGTGATTTTACCGGCTATATTTTTACTTGTAGGGTTTATACAATTTGGATCATGTCAAGGTAATTGCTACAATTAAATGCATCTAACAATTATTACCACCCACTAATTTATATAGCATGATCAATCATCATGCAGACAAACATACTTAAATGGTACGGAGACAATTTATACCTGAACAGTCACAAAATGTAAAAGGTCATATAGGTCCTTAAAATTGGTAAATTTTCAACAACTCACACAAAGAAGCAAGTTTCTTAGTTCGTAGTAATAAGGCATTTGGAATTTGGATCAAGCACCATATACAAACAAGGTTTATCCGAATCAAGTTTATATGTATTTTAGGGTTTTGTAAGTAATACTCAGATTCTATTCCAAAACCTACATATTGTTTCAGAGAAATCCCTTTTAAACCGATTCTTTGAAGAATATTAATTCGTTTCGTTAAAATCGGAACAGCGTATGGTAAGTTAACGGTAATATATGTATGAAGGGAAAAGGGTAAAAACAAGACACCAGCGCAGCGAAGTCTAGAAAATCAAAATAATTATATAAACTTCGGACAAATGTTTCCTTGATCAACGTGGGTGTTAGCGTATGAAAAACACAATAAGGCTTCAGTCAGTTCCAGATCCAGATCTACGCCAGAATCTTTAGATTGAAATAAAATGTAGTATGTTGGCCTTCTCATTATGCTCAGATCAGATCGGATCAGATGAACGTAGCTCCTTTCATTGGAACTTTGTTGGTTGTTGTAGGATTGGCTAAAGGCTTTTATTATCTCTTGAATGATTGGAGGTCAGCAATATTATAGGATAAATTATGAATTATCATAATCATATCCTGAGTAACTGTATTAGCTGAGTATTTTCAATGTTGTTTTATAACATGGTCTGTATAAGTGTATCAACATCGACTCATCCAATACAGCTGAATTATGTAATGGTATCACAGCACATCACATCGGTATCGAATCACTTTTTGTAGTATTGTATTATATCTATTTCGCCGTCATTATCGTATCATATGAGTTCGACTTAAGCACTAGGTACTTTAACTTGTGGCTAGTGATAATACTAAGTAGAGTTCAGAGACGTTGAAAAGTTGAAGTCTTCAGTTTTGTCTATCTCCAGGAGGTCCCCTTTCTCATCTTTTTTTTTATCTCTATACCTTAAAGATTACACTGACTAGCAACATACTTGGTGGTTTAGTGTTCCTTATGTTTTCTAAGTTAACGATTTAGGTAGACTATTCCCTTATCCCTACTCAAAGGCCCATAGTAACTTGCATAATATCAATTCGGAAATCGTTGAATAAAATAAACTTGTGTAGGAACAACGAACTGCAGTGCAGGTGAGCTCTGGTTGTTGGCAGGTTTTGGATCATTTTCTGCTGTTCATGTTCTACTCGTCCTACATTGCTGGAATACAAAAACAAAGTAAAATTTTTAGAATTAAACTCTTGAGGTCGAGTTCTTTGGAACAGAGTCAGAATTTCCCATATTATTTTTACTATTATGTATTTACTGCTCAAAGTTTGAATTATGTTATATAAATTGTAAAGTACAACGCATCGTATCGTATCGTATCGTATCATCGTTGTCAGTTCTTTTGTGCCCGAGAAGGTATCGTACTACTGACTGCTGTGCCTACACCTTCCCTAGAAAAGTCAAAGTCAAATGCAACTACGTGAGTAAACTGCCATTGAGAATTTTAATCTTCTCTACTCACAGGACCACTAGTTCAGGTTCTAGAGCCCAAGTCAGGAACAGAATACAAGAAGCCATCCATGGAAAATTCATAATCTAAAGTCAAAAGTTTTGTACGATTATTATTATTGTCGACAAGCATCTCACATAATACACAATATAATAATGGATAATAAAGAAAGAACCTCACTGAGAAATAGTGATGATAGGTGAATATGAATGCCGACGAACTGACGATGTGAAGGAGAAACGAGAGTTCTAGTGAGATAGCTTTGTCTCCTGCAGACTTTCCCCATGCATACTAGTCACTAGTCACAAGTGCATAGCACAAAGTCTTCCTCTTCCCTCCTTGTTTTTAATTTAATCGTTTTAATCATTTAATACATTATAAATGTATTGTTATTCCTTCCCACTGCATCACTCACTATCATCGTCAGTCACTCAGTGACCTGACCCTTCTTCTAAATTCAATTTGTGTTTTGAAGACACTGTGCACAATCACATCGCTGCTTCTCCCTCATACTGATGTTGATAATGATGGTATGGCACTGGATGGTGATGCGATGGCGATGCGATGAGGATGATGAAGACTAACTATTCTAATACACCTTGACTTGTCTTATGAATCTTGTATCCTGTCTCAACATTTCTTCAACCTTGTTGCACTAACATTTTAATAATGTTAAGATTATTATCTGTAGTCAATACATTAACTATTAAAGGTTCACGTTCACGTTCACACCAAACCATTCATTTTTTTCTGTCCGATAAAATAAATGATAGAAAAACTTGCGAAATCAATATGCACGATTTTGAAAAGTGTGAAAAGGTGAAAACAACGGCCTAAACGTCAAATCATCGAATGAATGAAACGGCGGACTAACTGCATACCAATAACAACAAATATCACTATTACTATTACAATCAAGTAGCAATACACCAGTATCATGGATGATTGATACGTTTGAACTAGTAGGAACAGGATCTTGGAATTGGAATGACTGACGATACGATGTAGTTGACGTTGACATACGATGACGATGAAATTACATCTACAAACAGTTTAGGATCAACTTGTGTAGTGTAGAATGCAATAATGTATAATACACATAATCATATATCATCGATCGGCAGAATGTTTGAAGAGGGAGAGGCCAACTTGCATTAAAATAATCGAAACGAAACGATTAAGCTCCTGCAAAGGAAACCGAATTGGTATACATGTAGGTATTTACTAAGAGCAACAGTCCAACTACAACAAAATTATTATGTCCATATAAAAGAGCTGAAATACCAACTACCAACTTAAGAAACGGTCCCCAATTTGATTTATCGCAGTGACTAAACACTCAGTGAACACTATACTAACGGCTAACTCCACTCCAACAACTACGTACATATAACAAGGCAAGGGTAAAAGATAACAGCAATGCAGAAACTAGTGAAGGATAGATAGATAGAAAGATGAATGGACGGATGGATGGATTGATGATAATTTTTGAAGAGGGTGGAGTTGTCGTTTTAGCATTTTACATTTTTCTGAGTACATTCCAATTTCAATCTTCTTCGATATCATCTCCTGCAAGTCAATTCTTGGTCTCCTACTTATGTAGATCATACATCATATATAGACATAGATTGACTCCGGCATCGAAGAGATTCCAACTCCAAACGTAGTCTTTACTCTGAAACATTTAAGGACAAACCAAAATCAAATTATATTACACATGCCGTGCATTAAGCCAAGTTGAGACTAAAACTATGAGCTATTGCCTACACAGAGGTATAAAGTAAATCGACCTACGACTTGTATGGATGTGGAACGTTGGGTTAAATCAAATCAAATCGAATCCACTTGCATCGAATCGAATCAAATCAAATCGAATGTATCCACAATCAAGTTCTATGAATCTGAAATATGATGATTCTGAGTGAAACTTGTGGGCACTGTCGGTAGTCTTTGATGAACCGAAAACAAGAAGTTGATTTGTGATGGCAATGGTCATATTGGTAGTAGGTGGTAATACAAATGCTGAATGCCGACTTGAAGCTTCTAAAATATTCCAATCATTCGTAATGGCAATAAGCACAATCCGCCAGAAAAAAAGTTTGTATGAAAGCAGCTAAATACCTTGCCCTGGTATCTACTTCATACTTAACCGAAAACCAACAAAATTCAAGTAAAATAGTTCATATACCCTTTATAATGCAAAGTATTACGTATAATCCTACTGACAATAGTAGGCTGTATAGTAACAGTAGGTTTAATTCATGTAATTAAAGTTAATACATACCAAAACAGAATCTTCGTAGGAGACTGAATGATTCTTGTGGATCTGGAACTGAGTTGAAGATGGATGGGTGGACGTGAACGGCTTGAGAAGATGAAATAAATAAAAAAATCAAAAGATTAAGATTGAGCAGCGGCGGTCGGTCGGTCGGCAGTCCAGGTTGAGGTTCGTCGAGGGTTCGTTGGTCAGCCCGCCGACGCGCGGAAAAGAATATTAATTGCCCACCTCACAACCGCCAGTCCCAGTCAAGTCATCCCCAGCTCCCTAAGACCGAACCCTGGGATCCCTGATACACGGACATGGACATGGACCATGGGAGACTGAATCTTAAATTCCTTCTATGTAAATAGTTGCACACGGAAAAGAATATATTCACAGTAGGTGATTCCAATCTTGACTCGTTCTTTATTTTTTTGGATTTTTTGAATCTTCAGATTCCGACAGATTTGTTTGGAAGGTTATTTCTCTGAAACATTAGTAGGTACCTGGTTACAATTATTTACATATAAGGGATTATAACATAGAATAACTGATGGTATTTATCGGCATCGCCCTGAAGTCCTGATTATTTTTAATGCACATACATAATCTTATATACTTACTAATCTCTGCATTATGCGACTTCACAATCAACGATAAAATGATATTATGACTAAACGTGTAGCAGTCAAGCAGTTTTATTATCATTGTCGTGTCGAATTAAATTACTACCTACCATGTCAGTAACCCGGCACCTATATGACCAACGTCTAATTTTTGCATGTAGTTACTAAACGACTCACACTACTTTTTAAGCTAAAATTGTAATTTTATTCCAATTCATTTCATTTGCAGTTGATTTATTATTTTTGTTGACACTGTATTTCAGAGCCCGCCTGTTGCGAACAAGCTCGAGGATCGTGTGCAAATGCCTGCAAACAGGTCAGTCTCAGTCAGTTGTCAGTTGCTTTCAATTGCTGGTCAGGATCATAGTCATGACCATGACTATGACTGTGATCTTGCGGTCATGATCATGGGCATGAGCATGAAGATGGTAGCAGTAAAATAAATAAATATGGCTTCTCTCCTCCTGTATACTCTTTGAACTTTAACAAAATCAGAAACAATTGTGATTAGCAGAATACATTGAACGTTCAGTTTATTCCGCCGTCATTATTTGTATAATCTGAATCTGATACGAGGATAAAGATAACGCTATTACCTGCTTACTAGTCAGCTTACCAGTTGAATTAGTAAAAGAAACAGTAGTCCGAATTAGAATCTGCTTGGGTACTCTGCTTGGTTTTACTTTTATTTTTAACAGCCTTTTGCACTGCAGTCTGCAGTGGCTTGTCTCGTACTCGTCTCGTATCGTAATTTCGTAATCCTAGTAGTCGTATTCAGAATAAACTGAAACTGAAGTTGCAGATGGAACATTCCAATTCGATTACGAACTAGAATACCTAAATAGGAATACGCATATGAACATAAAATTGCATTTTATGAATTGTATGTATAATATGTACGAACTCATCACTATCTTTGTACGGGTAGTGCACTGGTACTCACATGATGCGGATGCCTATAAAAATTAAATGTGGTTTTAGTTTTAAGATTTTAACATTTTACGACCATTTTATGATGTTGTATGTTTTCCAAATGTCCAAGTCAAATTCAGTTGTTTGTTGATTCTTGTTCTATCTCTGGTCTGGTCCTGGTCCTCGTCCTGGTTTAATGCTCCATGCTGTTCTTGTTTTCAATGCTTTATTTAATATCTGCTTTTCAATATTTTACAGTCCGTGAGTCGAAGCCATTCAGTTCATTCATTGCATTCAACATCTCTAGTTCTAGTTAGCATCAGCACCCATTGCATCGTCTTCTCGTCCAGAGTTAATTATGAACCTTTCTACAAAACCAATTTGAACTGCAACCACGAACTCCTACTTGAACCTCCTAGGTACTGAAACAATTGGGCAGATCCTGCAAGAATAAATAGAATCAATGCAAAATGACTGCGAACCTTTTGAACTCCACAACCATTAATATTAATACTGTTATTGCTGTAGCACTATTATCATCACCGATAAGATATGCTATGCTAATGCTAATAACAATAGAGTCGTCGCACCAATTTCTACATAGGTATAGTCAATTAGTCAAATCCATTGGTGCAGATAATACAGAAAAGTTGAAATGAAAATGAAGTTAAAATCAGAAAAATAAATGCACTACTCCCCTACACCATAATTAAGTGGCAGGTCTACAAGTAAAAGCTTTTATACTTACAGTCAGCAATACTCTTTGTGTCTTAATTCTGCTCCCAGCTGTATATATCTCCAGCAATAAATTACTATTCTTACATAGTATCTTCTACCATTGACCATTTAGTTTGTCTTCCAAGCCCAAGGTTTCGAGAAATAATCTAGCATAAAAAGCGATGTAAAAAATGCATAATTTACACACATTTTTTCACTGTGTTTTTGCTCATGCTGCAAGATGATGATAGCTCTAAATGTGCATTTCTATTGCTATTGCCATTTTAATGGCAGTATTTTCATTCTCACTGTAAGCTTGACTTGGCTTCTTTTGGTATTGTCTTCGAGATGTCTATATTCATCGTCCGTGTTTAAAGTACAGGTGAACGATGCGCTTTCTATATTGTTCGATACCAGTGACGTGGTTCCGATTTAATTAGCAATGATCAAGCAAAGCAGTGTGCAAATATTTGCATAGTTAAAGTAAAAACCACAATATGCAGACTTGCTGATGAGATGAAGATCATGTTGGCGTTGATGATGATGCTGCTGCAATGCTGTGCTGTAATGCATTCGCGATCCAAAGTTGAAAGCAAAGGGGAAGAATTCAATTCAAATAACTATTGAAGATTAGATTCCGATTGCACTACACTCGTGTCTTTCGTGTTGGGGTTCTGGTCCTGGTCCTGGTCCTGGTGTTACGACATGAAGTAAGAAACTGAGACTGAAGGATTAGTCATACACGACACGAGATTATGGAACTGCAGTCAATATTTGGGATTATGATTAGAGTCAGAGCAGAGTTCAAATCTTCAAGTCAAATACAAACAAGAATAAATGCAAAGATATACCCACCTCATAAATATATCTTGACTCTATTCTGCAGTTGTGTTCTGTAGTTTCCTTTTCGTTTTATCATTATCTGTTCGTGTGGTGTGGTTGATGGTTCATGTTCATATTGGTTTTGGTTGGGCCAACCAAGCCAAGTGTTGCACACGTTGTTTTCAACTCTGGCTCAGGTCTGACTTCTGAATTCCTCATCTTCCAGTCTGGTCTGGTCTGGTCTGGCATGGTCTGGTCTAATCTCTGATGGGATGCGAAGCTCTTTTACCAGAACAGATCAGAGACCAGAGACCAGACGCTGGAAATGTGGGATGCGATGCAAGAATGCAAGTTTTCGGTTGGAAGCTGTCTTGTCAGCATGAAAAAAGACTGGCACTGGTGTGTGGTATTATTGTCGAATTTATGTCATACATTGCTGCAGGAGATGATTGTATTATATCAGAAGTACCTAGTGTTAGGACCACGTGAGAGCTAAAAAAACAAAAAAATCGTAAATATTGCCACCCCGTAGATTGTGAACGTGGACACGAACGGTGGGCAGTGTACTGTGTAAATATGTGAAGAGAAAATCTTGAGCAAATAATAAATAATAAGAGGGACTGGACTGAATAACTAACTCATTGAATGACTGCAAGTGCCCACCCAAAATCCATCGAATCCGCTCATAAAAGTGTCACTTTGGAGGTTCCAGTCTATAAATGTGTTCTCCGTGTGCGACCCTACAGAATTTTTGGTTTTATTGCTTTCAATATCCTTGTATGCATTTAATATTACGTGTAAACGTTAAACATTAGGGTCTACAATCCATTAACCCACCTTCGATTTCCCTTCCTTGATGTTGACGATGGCGATGACGATGACGATGCGTCAAGTACCCTGCCCGTAGTCCCTGAACCTGGCCTTGTTGGTTTTGGACTATGTCTTGGTCTTGGTCGTAGTCGTAAGTCGTATTCGAGTTTCGGCTTTTGATTGTTCGTTAATTCATCAATATGATGGTGATGGTAAATGCGTAGTTTTTACTACCCCGCGGTCTGCAGCTGACATTGGCATTGATTTTGACGATGAGAGTGCTAATAACTGTGGAATTATAAGTCCCTAGAAACAAACATAGTCATTATTATTATCACTGCCAGCTCGTCCGTTAGTTTGTAGTTCAAACGACATTACATCTGACGCATACATGTTTTTGTGATTCAGATTATGTGCCACGTGCATCAGCAGTTAATTTTAATCCACTTACTCAATTCGGTCAATATCAATGTCAATATTCCTAGTTAAAAATAGCTTTTCCACGTTCTACTAATCCTCCTTCTACATAAGTATACACAGCTGGAAATTCTTTTTTCTCAAACAACAACTATTCACAAATTAAATCAAACGGTTGCCTGAACGAAACATAAACCTACGAAGCATACGACAAACGACCAACCAAATGACAGGTAAAGGTAATCCTAGATCTTACGATTAGCGCTGTTTCCTAAATTTTCTTAAAGCGAGATTGCAGATAGTCGTTCTTGCGACGTTAAGAAACGTGCGTACATACATCATGAAGGTACGAGGCCAGACCGAGATCAACATCAGTTTTAAGCTTAAATGAATTTCACTAGACGGTATTTACCTGTCTCTGCTAGTTGTACGAAACCCACTGTGCCTTATCGAAAGTGTTTCAAGACATTTGCTTCTACCATCCAGTTGGAATCCGGGTCAGCTCCTCAAGTTGTTTTCAAAAATTCTAACCCATCTGATGTACGTATGTCAGTAGAATTAGGACCTCAGTTCTTACATATATCTCTGCTGTGGGATCTACAGACAGTCTTCAGAAGAAGGAAAGTAAAACTGGCAGTAGTTTCACTATTAGTAATAAATTGCAGGTGCAGGTATAGGCATTAGGTACACTAAAAAATAGGTAATCTTGGGCGCAAAAAAACCTATACTCGTAAATTATTTAGTAACATCTTGAGCGCAGTTTGGGTACATCTTAAGTTCACTTAAACTGTATCTAAAAATCTAAAGTTCATCTAGAACGCATTAAAAGTGCAACTACAATGCATCTTTCAGTCAACGATGTCTATTAATGTACTTAAGATGCACTTCAGATGCACCAAAACTGTGTTTAAGGTGGTATTAAATACGAGGAGGTTTTGTATGTACTTTTTCCTGTTTTAAGGTTGTTTAATTTTCACAGTGTACAAATTTTCTTTAGGTAGCATTATTACTTGAAAAATAAACCACCCAGCACTGTACAAATGTGTAAAACGTACTACACATGCTGTAGGCTTTAGTCTAAGGGCTTCACCACACTTGAAGTTGGACTTGGAAAGGGAACACATAGCAAGTGTTATCTCTTGCTATGTGCATCTCTTGTATTTCTTGCTTCGGTCTTGGATTGGACTTTACTTCGTTGCTGTGGAGGAGAAATGTAAATGTTAAGAGTTGAAACATATGGACAACTGAGAAAATAGAATGTTCCCTTTGTAACCAGCATAATGGACGTTTTTATGGTTTGGTGGAGAAGTGAATGGGTCGA
>JAAXYX010003587.1:0-14028 GCA_036851915.1 Ptenothrix huangshanensis | reverse complement strand
GTACACATTTTTGTAGTTTTTTGATCTGCTCTAGTTTCGCGACGCATTCGCATTCAGCATTAAATGCAGGATTATACCTACCTACTAGGACTGTGCATATGTACATGGGTATTTATACTAGTCTACCTTGACGGTAATAAATCACTAATAAATTCCGAGTTTTGCCAGTATTCCTGAACTTGTAATAGTGATAATTGTGATTTGAACTACTAGTATTTACTCGAGATTTGAAAATCTAGTGTTTGATTTGAATTGATTCTACTCCATTTTCATGTTTTAATTATGAATTTGTAATTACATCAAACACCGGCACTAAGTAGGTGGGGAAGTTTTATGAGCAGATAAAAATGTAGTGCAGTGTCCCAATGGAATCACATGTAGGATGTGGATGATTATACGTAGAATTATGTAGTCTGGAAACCTTGACTTGGAATACATAATTGTAGAGCTTAATTTTGCCAGTGTTCCATGATCAGCTTTGGAGGGATGAGAGTGCTTGGATTTGCGGATATGTGTATGTGTATCGGAAATTATGTAGCTAGTGTGTGGTGGGAGACATGGGCGGCAGTGGACACTTGAGAATGAAATGATTATAAAGTTAAACAAGGTTGACGGTGATAAAGACTTGGATCGTATAATTGTATAAACGTATGAAGGAATTAACGAATAGTGATTAGGTAGGTGGTGAGTTAATTGAGAGCATTATGGGAGTACATGAGTTTAGTAATTTAGAAGCATGTTAAATAGTTAAATTGGTTGTAGTCGGTGATAACTTTACCATTTTGATTTGGGAACTAACTAGATTCGCAGAGTGTATGTATGGATGGATGGATGAATGTTAGTTGGGTTTCGGTATGAGTTTCGAGGAGAAGGTAATTGAGAGTCGGTGCGTGTATCTGCACATCTGCAGTCTGATGATGTATCTACTACCAACATCTACACGGGATAAGTTTGCTCAGAAAGTAAGTTAATGCGGATACTGATGCTGTTGGCTACATGGCAAATCTGTTAGATTAGATCAGTAAGTTTTGTACAAAGTACGATTTTCATATAAATGTCTTCTCACATTATTTCGCTATATAAGATAATGGAAGGTAGAGACATTTCTATTGCTATTACCTACTATTGCTACTGACACTGTAGTCTTACGAGAGTTGTGGAAGAAGACAGGATGCTATGGTTTGAAATGGTATAGTGCAATGTGGAGATGCTGACTATTATGACTTAATGGAAACTGAAGAGACCCAGTTTAAGCCGGTAATATTCCACCACTTGGTTTCGCTGGCGTTGGCTTTTGGTTCCCTTTACTTTGACTTTGCTTACTTTGCATTGCATTGCATTGCGTTCCCTTACTTTTGCCATTGCTTTGTGATGTGGCTTTTTTACTTGAAAGCCTCGAGAGAACATACAGGAGGGTTACAGCACAGCATATCGTGTCTTTGCGTATCGTTTTGTACAAGTACAAGCCTGCTTCAGCATTAGCATTAGCCCTAGCACCAGCCCGAGCTTCAGCTCCTATGTGTCCTTCGTTAGTTCATGCACATGTGAAAGAAAGCCTCAAGCTCATTTGTACTGTGCTCATCTTATGGGCTAGACGTACTTTTAACATCTCTTCCTTCGGCTAGTGTATTCCTATCCCAACTGTAGATTTTCTGTTACCAATTAACACGGTGGAGTTGCCGGATAAATGAGATCCTAAATCTCATTTTCATGTGAGTTAAATTTTACGTTTCTCTACATTTCATTTATTAGTTTTGCTTCTAGTTACGTTTTTTTCTTACTTTTTGCACTCGACCTCTTTCTTCGATCCCGTGGGTAAGTTGGAGATTTGAATTTGAATTCGGCTTCGGATTCCTAGTCTAATTTGCCTGGTTGGGTTCGTCACACGGCACTTGTGCAAATTCGTAAGATTACTTGGCAAATGTTTTTTCATCATTCCCGGTCCGATTCCGAGCTACCTGCGTAGGTAGTTAGATCTAAAAGACAATTTGAATTTTTCCATTTTAGAAATGTGATGTACAACTGGGTATCTTGATACCTTCCCTTGTGTGTACATTCATGTACGTAGCCACTGTGCAAAAAAGGAAGAGGTCAGAGTCTCATGTATTAATTATATGGTTGTACCTACTCTTCTATATAGAAAGGATTCGCACCATCAATTCAACAAATTGCCATTTGAACATTTCTGTATTCCATAGTAAAGTCTGAGCTGGTGTACCTATATCCATATATTATATTGTGTAATAAATATTCGCGAAGATTAGATTTTCCAGGGTATTCATTAAAAGACTATGAAAGGAGGTATTATTTATTGTGATGAGATAACTGAATAATTATTCCGTCCAGCCAGAGAGACAGTTTGAAGGTCTTTCTGGATCTTCAGAGCAAACTATGTACGGTATGTACATAGTATAGAGTGTAAAAAATGATATCAGAGGTGTAGAATGTCGACTGTGCAGTTTAGGAGCTATGTAGTATGTACAGTATGTACATACCTCACACATATTTGTAGAAGAACGACTTGTTCAAATAATTCCTTTAAAAGAGATAATACTGGTAAATACATAAAATTGTGTACAACTGTAGACTATAGATGAGTTGAGGTCAGCGGTTGAATAGGTAATTTATATATGAGAACATACAGGCATTATTCAGGAGCTGTGGCTACGGCTCTGGTTTTCGTTTTGGTTTGCGACTTTTCCATTTGGACTGCTTTTCGTTGAGCGTGTGTGTGTGTATGTGTGTGTTGGTGTGTGTGTGTGTGTTTGTGTGTGTGTGTTTGCCAGTATTATTGTACATTGAAATATTTATTCTTGCGAGTGAGTGTGAATAGGTTGAGTGGAATCAAAGGCCTTGAAATTCACGCAAGCTGCAAGTTACATGTGCGAAAGATGTGTAGGGTACAAGTAAGTGTAGAAGGTTATTTCACTTACGAGCATGTACATAAGATCTCACTACCCATTTGGCATTTTGCTTAGATATTTAATTTAATACTCGTAAGTAACTCTCAACTCATAATCTGTCTTCAATAGAGTCGAACTTCCAGCTCAACTTCTTGTTCTTCTTCATAGTCCTGCTCCGTCTTTACACGACCAGTTTTCATGACCACATTTTCCACAGGGTAGCACAAGCAAAATTTAGCATTCGCATTCACGTGAGCTTAAGACAGACAACGAGATCCAGGCAGAGAGCGTCAGTTTCTTACAGGGTGTACAGGGATTGTTACGTAGAGAGATAGAGATGCAAACTATTATTCCAGTGCAATATAAAAATTCAGTGGAGAGCGAATTATCTTGGTAATAGTTGTTTGCCCATGGTTCTCTGGCTCCGACTCTGAATCTTGCTTTTGCTCTTGCTCTTCCACTTCCACTTACACTGGTACTTATGATGCACTGTAAACGATAAACAATATTTGTTGTTTGCTGATTCTAAGAATATAATAATTGCAATTGAAAGTTGTTCAGAATATCATTATTTTCATTTTACAACCACTTCGATTCCTACTTGGGGAGGATAGATTGATGATGATGGTTGCTGTGGCTGTGCCTGTGGTTGTTGCTAGTGCAATTGGAGTTTCACTATACAGCTACATAGTGATTATGATCGTTTTTCTGTGGGTTCATCGTTCTGTTCGCAGAGTGAATTTCACATGTACCTTACATAGTACAAAGAGCGAGTGAAAAAGTAAGTAGGTAGGTACTCTCATCGACTTGCATTGTTGATGTTGGTGTTAGTGTTCGAGCTGAAGTTGGCTTCGTTTAGTTTGGCTTGGTTTTGGTGGTGATTGCCTTTGCCTACCTACCTACTTCCAATGCCAATACTACCTATGCTTTATAATACAGACTACAGACGACTGCCAGTGTGTATAATTTACTACATAAACGTGACATCAATAACTTTGATTTGATGCACGCTATTATTGTAGTACACGATGTGAGGATAGAGGATACGATAGGCAGCATTGTGCAGAACAATAGTGTACAGTTACAGAGTTCACATTAAAAATACCTACTAAAGCATCATCAGATTTTTTTAATGACTAGAGAGGGAGAGGGGTGAGAGGAGGCGGATTACATTTCACTTGATAGAGACGAACTGGTGTGTACTGGATGAACTGAGCTGAATTCAACTGACGCTGCTGAAAAATCGTTTTGTACCATGACCATTATTGCAATGATAATTACTTCCACCC
Organism: Ptenothrix huangshanensis; assembly: GCA_036851915.1. Lineage (NCBI taxonomy): Eukaryota > Metazoa > Arthropoda > Collembola > Symphypleona > Dicyrtomidae > Ptenothrix > Ptenothrix huangshanensis. The sequence continues at coordinate 9,836 of JAAXYX010003587.1, read as the reverse complement.
TTGCATCGCAATGCTGATAATTATTTTAATGACACGGATTTTTTTCATGCTTGCAAATAAAAATTAGTTTGGATCAGGTTTTTTTGGGTTGAGGGCTTCGAAGCAGAAATACGAAAATGAATTATGTGTAATTATTGACTTATGTATGTGCCTAGGTAGATAGGTTTGAAGAGTGAGTGTAAATGTAGAAGTGAACATAATAGAATTATCCATGGAGATGGAGAGAGAAAGAGGATTGTGAGTTACCAAGTGTAATTGCAATTTGAACTTTAATTTGATAAAGTTGAACCATTACCATTACCATTACTCCTGCGATACACTGTGGCAGGAAGGGGATTTTGTTTTTGGTTTGTTCTTGCACTTGTTTAAAACCTTGGTAAATGAGAGATAATTAACATGAATTGATACAAGAAGGGAGGACATGGATACTAGGTAGGTACATGCATACGTAGACACATCATTGCAATCCTGGTAGAGTAAGCAGTGTACACACGAGTTGAGCGGATGCGTGTGGAAGCGATGAGTAAATACATAAATGTAGTAAGTGAGGTAAGCTGAGCTTTTGAGTTTGAGCAGATTAATAGTTATGACAGACTTTGAGTTGAGGTTAGAAGCCACGTACTATTTTATTCTATTATATAACTAGTTACTTTCTACTGTATAATTAATTCTATTAACCCATGACATGAGAAATGAACCACCGGACCCAACCACCGTCTGCGAGTAGTAGTAGTAGGTAGCTTCTTGTTGTTTGTATTTCCATTTCAATCTCAATTTGCATTTGCTTCTTGTCTGTCTGGATCCTCGTGTAGGTAGGACATTTAGCCAGACATTTATGTAGTTAGCGTGTGTCTTTGACATAGTTAGGTTAGTATGATGATTAAATGTAAAGTGAGAATGATGATTAGCAATATTCTCAAGTCAGGGTTCCTCAGATGGAAGATGAACATGAGACATTTATATTAGTAGAGCTGTAGAATTTAATTTAATCTACCGGCTTGCTAATTATTTAAATTCTTTAGGGCGATTCCCAGTTTATTTGCAGGTAGGATATCAGTTTGTGGAGTGAGTGCAAAGGCAAACGGAAAGCTAAGCGAGGATCCAAAGGCACTTAGTACGTTGGCTTTATGGAAGGTGGATTTGTTATTTCGATATACGATCATCATGATAAGGATGCTTTGCATTGTGCCAGATCATACGCCGTAAGCATGGCTCTGGAATTGAAATTGAGTTGACTAGATTTGGATTTTGCATACGCAGCGTTTTCAGGTCGTCGATTGTGTTTGTTGTACCATCGCATCCACAGCTTTGCTTAGCTCTGCTGTGCTCTGCTCTGCTTTGGTTTGGTTTGGTTTGCTTTACTTGGATTTGCCAAGGGTTTGACTTTTGCATGAACGAGAACGACTGATGAGGAGATCCGATCATAAAAAATTGTCAGCAAAGTTTAGAGTTGTACCTTCTACTTCGACAGCTATGTGTCCACACATACATACATATGCTGGGTACATGTAAAAACAGATAGCTAAATCCATAAAGAGCCTTGCAATTCGTACGTATGTACTTCGCCGTAAGACTATGTATACACTATATGGTAAGGTGAAGCACGTAGACTGGGAGTGAGTAGCATACATTTTCTTTTCAAACTCAAATAATATCTGGTTATAACCGGTTCAGTGCTGTTAGAAATTACATGTTTTGCTTTCCAAGCCCCTCAGGCTTTGAGATCGCTTGAAATTGCACGAGGAGAAGAGAACTCAGCACACGATCACAACTACCTACTATTCCAAATCTAAATCCCAACCGAACCAAAAGCAAAAGCAACTCCACTCCACTCCATGCTTGCTCGATGTGTGCTTGACTCGACTCGATTCGACTCTCATATCGTACCCAAAGTAATAGTACCAGTAACTACAAGTATAACCGCATGCAGTTTTTAGCATCCTGCACTATTCAGAGAGAGATAGAAGGAGATAGGCTATTGCTACTACTATTATTATTACTTACTATCGGTTTGCAGATATAGACAGTATGAGTATGAAATTTCAATTTTTTTCGCACAGTTGCATTTCACATTTGTGTCTGTGTTGTTGTACTAGTGCAGTAGGAGAAACATCATAGCATCGACAGTGGTAGTTAGGAGTACATTTAATAAGCAAGATTTAATGCTTGCTCGGCTTGTACACCTTGAGGCTATACATTTTGGGCTGTCGATGCAATGTATCTCGGTGCTGCTTACATAAGTTGAGCGTGTATCTGCACCGTACTCACGATTACAGCAGGTATTTGTGTATTTTGTTGTCACACGAAAAGTGTACTTTGTTGTAGTCGTAGTTGTATGTACCCTCCTAAAGATCCAGTCAGTCCAACTACTTACGATTAGATAGGCGAAGGCAAGTGAAGGGAAGGATAAGTAAAAGGAAAAGTTAATGGGCAAAAAAATAGCAAAAGGTTTCAGGCTGTGTATAAATATTATCTGCTGACTTAAGATTAGTCTCTTCATACAAATTTCCCATTTGGGTATTTTAGAATAGCAATCTTTCTCATGGCCATAGTAAGATGAGGCGCTATACGCGATACCTACTCATTCGTATTCAGGATTCTAGATCGTGGTCCTGATCCTGGATATTTACCTGTGCTGTAGGTACTGTGCGCATACCATTTTAAATGCTTTCATGGAATTCTGTGAGAAAAAGCACATACCTAGGTACATAGTTCTGTTCCTGGAATACCTATACATCCACAGCATAGCGTGGTAGACAGTGAGAGTAGAAACACTGTTTACTCATGTTTTCATTGCGAATACCTAAGTGGATGTTTTTTATTTCATGAAACCTGGTGAATATTCATGAAATCTCGATCTCGACTTACCTGACGGCTGTGTGTCTACTTTAAGAATGCGAAATGGACTGTGATGTGACGGCATGTTGTGTGTAGTGCTGGGCTGAGCTGAGCTTTATTGAAGGAGCTTAAGTACATAGAAGATAGAGCTTGTAAAAGCGTTTAGGTCTCTAGGTTAGAATTAGCATTTGTACGGACTCCGGGGAGCACGTGTCGCTTTGGTACTCTATAAGCATCTCTAAAGTTTCTTTTCGTGTCCATTTTCACGTCGCATCGCATTATGATTGCGAGTGCGTGTACAAGAAGTGCGGATAAATAATTAATTTATGTGTGTCACAATTCGCAATAGTAATGGTGGCAATGGCATCTAATTGATGACGCAATAAGCCTCCCCAAATGTAATCTTTCTATAGACGGTTTTCTATACTTTGTATAGGTATATTTGGTATTGTGTGCTAATTCGAATGGTAGTAGAAATACAATGCCTACAGAGCACTACCTACCGATCCAAAATGGATCTCAGGACGACAATAGTAAATTGACATCGTTGTACTCCTGAAACCACTCACAACTTTACTATTTGATTTTGATATTTCAAGATTTACTGTCTAACTATAGAATGAAATGTATGATGCATGGGTTTATTTTTACGGGAACACGAACTGGAAGTTGTGTTGCGATGCCTTGCGAAACTTCTGGAACAAATGATTTCCTATAAGCTGCAACTAAGCTCGTGCAGATGTTTTCGACAGGAACCATATAGGCCTGTATGAGAGAACCTAGGTACATGTATACACAGTTATAGTTACCTACTCCGCAGGTTGGAAGGTTACTGCCTTTCATAGTTATATGTATAGGTCTTAAAACACCACGGCTATGACTTACACGTTGAAAATAAAGGTGTGGGAAGAACTGATTTGGATGCCAAACCTACAATATTTGCGGTTCTTGTATTTGCAATCGCACGATCAGTAGCACCTTTGCTTTGGCAGTGGGAATTTCAAGTAAAACTCATACATATGCATGTAGGTAGGTAGTCACTGAAGGTGTACGATGATAGTACTGATCTACTCTACAGCACAAGTCCAAATATACCCTACGGTGTACATCAATGAATTTATTTATACCTGAAAGTTTGGGGATGGAAATGGAAGGAATCCTGTATACCTTTATATAGCTCTGCAATCATACATATGCACCTGCATAGGTATTAAATATAATGGGCGAAAACTGTAAACTTTCTCATTAAAACTCTTCGTTACGTGTTCAAGTTGATGTGTAATCCAATTATTCGATAGACAGGAGAAAATAAATACGGGTTAAAAGTGGGGACGTGTGGATGTTTGTGTGCCCCGGCTTAGTAGGTAGTATGAAGGATAGCATTGCGGCAAGTTAGCTGTTCAAATATGTATTTTGCGGGGATTTCTCTTGCTTGTCTCTCTCCTGCTTGTGCTCGGTGTGCGAAGGAAAGTGAAGGAGAAGGCGGGTGAAGTAACCACGGGAGGACGTAAGATGTAATAATTTGATACATGACTCGACTCGACTGGCTGTGGCTTTACTGGAACTCGAGTGATATGAACTCGTAATGGATTTATATCCTTAGTTTTCCTAGCTTCCCAGGCTTTTCAGTCGTTCCAGTCCTGACAGTGTCAGTGTTTGCAGGGAGTGCGTGTGTGTACTCATTCTGATCTAAGCACACATATGTGCATGGGTATATAATTACCCACTAGTACCTGCCAGCTCTAAACTAACACTTCTAATAGGCTGTGTGAGTGTGAGTAGAAAGTACCTTCCTACCTATATATAGAAAATAAGATGGGCTGGAACTGGAACTAGCTCTGGGACTGGAAGTGGAAAGACGTGGGTAATACAGTAGTAGTAGGTAGTCGAAGAGTCAAGTTGACGTAGCTAATATAAAGAGAATAATAACGTGGAAGCACAAGTCGAGTCTGGAGTCGCGTCGAGTAGACCGTTATTGATTTTCATAATCGTACTTTGATGGTAAAAGCATGTGACTTGATGTGACACAAGTAATATCACGGTAATAACTAATTACAATTATATTCACCACGACATGGCCTGGGTTAGCCTATGTATCTGCACAGTATCTGTCTAGTGCTCTCCGAGAGTTTTCAGCCTCAGCAGTTAGTTGTGCCATGAAATAAATGAGAGAGAGACGTGAGTACTCTGAAGGAGAATCTGGTCATAATGTACCTCCTTACATCTACTTTTGCATTTGCCTTTTCCTTTGCTTCTGCCTCTCCTTCTACTTCCACATCTACATCGTGCATTCTCGTGCACTGCAAAAATTAATTTAGCAAACATGAATGCATTGCCTTGCTCGGTTTCGGGAAGAGAAAAGGATAATTAATNATTAATTTAGCAAACATGAATGCATTGCCTTGCTCGGTTTCGGGAAGAGAAAAGGATAATTAATGCTGAGACAGTCGTCTGGTGTTGGTTGTGATGCTGGTTCTGGTTCTGGTGGTAATGGTAGTGTGGTCTTGGTTCTTTGTATATAGATGCATAATGCATGGATGTTATGTTCTCCTCTCGTATACTCACTCACCCTTTGTCCTTACGAGGAGAAAGAGAGACATAAGGCATGGCCCACATTTTCGCTAGTTTATTTTATGGGAATAGTTTCCAAGCATTTCCTTCCCATATGAGTAGCTGGTACTGCTCTGGTATACCTACAATTAGTAATATGTAGCATACTCTCTATGCGTACGATACGCTACACTTGATATATGTTCGAGTGGGGATAATTTAATTATTGCGAAAAAGGCCAGCATAATTTATGCATACTACATAAGTGGATACGGTACGTCAAAGAAACAGACAAAGGCGCAAGCAAAAGCATGAGCATAAGCAATGGCAAAAGCATTATTAGTTTAGTTTGGTTTCGTTTCGTCTTGTTCGAGAGTGCAAGTTGTCAGGAGAGAGTCGGTGGAATCAAGTATTAATTATGTACATGTGTGCAAGGCTGTTCGCCAGTCTAGTCTGGCCTGGATATGAATTTATAACTTGACGAATCTGTTTGCGATTACGAATACCGATGGAAAATGAAATTATCCATGTTTTCTATTCAATGGCATGACATTTGATTTTTGCACTTACAAAACCAAGTACTATTAGAGTTGGTACCGGTGCTTGTGCTGGTACTCAGTAAATGAGGTGCGAAAGTGAGGAAGAGCGAGATGATATCAGAGGAAGACAAACACTAGAAAAATAGCGAGAGAGAGATAAGCGAAATCCCTAGAAATTATTAGTGCTGTGCTCATATGATTTTAAGGCGCACACACACCTGTGAATAAACTGAATGGCAATGAGTTTTGAGGATCATTACAGACTGATTTATGCATCCAGGGGAAAATTATTATGGAAATCAAATTAAACTTATTCGTTCATTCCATAGAGCATAATTTAAATGCTTAAGTGATTGAGCATGTATTCTATGAATGTCGTGGTGTGGTTGGTGGTCGTTGTTGATTTCCTAGTGGTGCGATTACAACTTGGGTTAAAACACGAGGAGAGAAATGTGAAATGTGGAACAGGAGATGATGATAAGCCTTCCTATAATTTACTGGCGCTTCAACTAGTTTAACTAAACATATATACTACTGAAACTGGAGGCAGGCAGATTATCTGTTTCTCTCTCTCTCTCTCTCTCGCTCTTTTCCCTGTCTCGTGAAATAATAATAAGTGTTTACAATAGTTTTCATGATCATTATGATATGATAAAAAGGATAAAATGTCCATGTGCTCGCCACCATCGTGGTAGTTCAGTCTTATTGGGATTCTGTGTAACCACTTAAGAGTGCGAATTAGCAGCTACTCTTCTCTCGTCTATTTATTACTTCATACTCGACTCTCTTCCCTGTGAGTTTTGTAATTAGAAGGGATTATAGAACCACGAATGAATTGCATGATAATTTTGACGAGTTATCAAATGTTTATTGTACAAGATTATATTTACAGCCGACATTAGAACCTGAGATAGTTTGCACTGGCAATGGTGCAGGTTGTGACTCTGACTCTGAATCCATGTCCTCCCTATCCTTATGTATATCAATCTCATTGAGACTGTGCTCGTAATTGTTTCACGAGAAGATAATCCAAATGCGATTATTTTATTACAATGGAAATCTTATGCGGACATACGTGTCTACGATGGATGGATTAATAATTATACATTATACATACTATTAATGGAGAAGGAAAACATTGCACATAAACGAGAATGATGTGGCATGTTGGTGTTAATTGCTTTTAGGCGAAGTTTTTTTCCTATTTTTTGCAACTACATATAGCATTTTATTTCAGTTGTGAAATGTAGTATTTGAGATGGTCCACAGATATCAAGTCATTTGATGTTTGTATGTATTTACATGTATATCAGCAGCAACCTAACTCATAGAAGAAATTTAGGGGAGTAGGGCTGTATAGTTGATACCTATCTGCATATAGGTGCCAATGGATAGGTATATAATAAATGCAGCAAAAAATCTGAACTGTTCCAGAATCCTCGTGCAGGTAGGGTAGGTTCGAACCTTGGAAAAACTGTAGGCCCTAATTCATGAAATGCCGTGCCATGATGTCATCCCGTCGGTCGGCCGGCCATCCCAGGCCATTCCATGTCATGCCAGACAGAGAGAAGATAAGCGAGGAATAGAGAATGCATATAACTCTTTATTAAATCGTTTGCAAAAAATTTGTATAATCAAGTAATATCATTGCATTTTCACTCGCTCTCTGTATTGTGGGAGATGGGAAGGAGCAGGGGATGGAAATGGAGAAGGAAAACAAGAACGAGAACGAGTTATAGATAACGAGATGTATTATGTTCACTTTATTAGACTTTATTAGTAGTTACTCTTGAGCTATGTCTGTATGTGTAGTCTTGCAGATTACCTACATCATCCCAGATAATTTTACATGTGCATATGCCTCTTACCTACGTCAGCAGCAGGCCGGCAAGCTAGTCGACAGAGAGACCAGAAGCCGGGTTAATAATCGTCGGCATTTAGTCCTTTCAGTCTTCCTTAGTCGAATTTAAATTAGTTGTTAACCATTCACAAGCTTATTTATATTATTATTATTATTAAGATGTTCAAGATACCTACCTAGGTACCTATCTATGTATGTACCTATATATGGTCAAGGATGGGCACGGCACGGCAAAGTGTAAAACAACGCGGCATGAGACTGATGAAGTTGCCGGCGTTGGACTAGATTCCATGTTATGTTTTCAAAGTGAATTTGATAATTATTATATCCATTGCGATTGCTGTGAAGGGGTTTTACTCATAAAGCATCTGTCTGCAGTGTGATTGGGTGCTTGGTATCAGAGGATCAGTTCAATGAAATGCCGCAATAAAGTCTAGAAAATTGCTGCAAACTTGACGCATTTTTGCCCCACAATCATCATCCTTCTCTATATATGATGTTTATGTTGCTGCTTAGGGATTTGTATATGTATTATGTCGTATGATAAATGATAATAGTACACTTTGCAGCTTAAAGAAACTGACAGTTTTATTATGACATGGGAATGTTTTTTAAGCTTGGCCTATTGCTCTCTATCCGTATCTTTCTCTCTCTCTCTCTCTCTCTCTTTCTCTCTTTGCTCGCTCTGTCTCTAGCTTCGTTTGCTGACGGCAGACTTTGCAGAGAAAATCCAGAGTAAACATTTGCGATTTGACGATATCTTATGGAATGATAAGAATGAAATTCAATGTAATAAAATTGACTGAGTTAATACTACTCTTGCTCTGCAAATTTGAGTACCCACTGATAGAAGCAGCGATCTGCTGTGAATAGGATATTGGAAGAGATTATATGGAGCTAATGTGTAGGGACTTTTTGTGAATGTAATGCAATTGCCGAGTGCCGACTGACTGGATACGATTTAGTATTTTCCAACATGGTAAATGCATGCAGTCCCTATGTGCATATCAGATATAATTCATTCAGTCGAATTTGAAAAATCTAAACAAAAAATGCCGCATCAATCATCACTGATTTGAGCAGTTTTGATACGCGACTTTTCTGATGACAAGTGTACAATATTCGGGCAATGAAACCTGAGTGCGCACACTGACAGTGTGTAGTATTATGACATGATATTATTGTAGTACCTATACACACTTGTATAACTACTTCACGAAGGGCAATCACGTGACTGTATATTACGTATATGAAGACAGTTCTATGGTTTTCTCATACTCCATCTGTTTTTTCCCTTGCCCTTTTCTTCGTGATCGTGGTCGTGCGTCAATCGAAGGGGGAAAAGCGAGTCTAAAGTATTATTTAAGTGTTTGTTTGCGCTACAGACAGTTTGTGAGTTGGTTAGAATTCCTAGAAGATCTTTGATCAAGATGAATTTGAAATTTTATGTTCGAGTATGAAACAGAAACCTTCATGGATCAGTGGTGTGAGGTGTGAGTGAGTGGTCGCAGTAGTACATTAATTTTCATTCCTTGGCAGATTTGATTTGAAGCTATGGAGCGGAATGGAATAAACTGGATTGGAATGGAATGGAATATGGAGTAGAAGCGATTAATTTATCGCAGAGTTGAGTTACTATTAGTTGATGATTACAGTTTCAGTTGACACTTTGATATTTGGAAGTATTTATGTGGTGTGCAAACTTTTTCTTACGACCGATAGTCTAATCTCCTCGTTGAAACGAGAGTCGACAGCAGTGTCCATATTTTCATAGCCAAAGTCAGAGTCACATCCAAAGCCAGGGCTAAGCAAAGTCATGCTTACATTTGTCATGGTTGGCCTTCACTAGCTGACGATTTGAATAGTAGAAATAATATTATGTTAGCAGTGGCCTTACTCGGTACATATGTATACGGTTCTTATCTCTAAACCCTAAACTTAACAGCAGCATTAGCACCAACATTTACATGATGGCTGTACTGTGAGAAGAAGACAAACGTAATGTGGTACCTAGGTATCTACTAAAATACTAATATTTAGGTAGACAC
>JAAXYX010003586.1:0-14036 GCA_036851915.1 Ptenothrix huangshanensis | reverse complement strand
TATAGACGTTACTTTTATTATTATTGTTATTAACTATTGTGTTGGGTTATGAAAAAACCAGGAATTGTATTATATTATACTCTAGCATGTGAATACTGCAGCGCCTGCAAGTATTATTACTAACGAAGTAATCTCGTTGTATTCTAGTAGCTCAAGTAATTTCAAAAAACACTGCGACGTAATGTCTGTGGCAAAAAAAAATGTACCGCTACATTAATTTTATTTTTGTTTGTGAGCGATTTTACGTCAACTGCGCATACCCCTTAGGAAATAATATTATAACTGACGACTTTGACTGGCCTACAAGACATGATGTCATCCTAGTAATGAAACAACAATGAGTAAGCGTAAGTGGGCATTCGTGTTGAAATAACTGATTACTTTGTGCTCCTAGCTGACGCAGCAATGTATGTACATATACGTGACCTTCGCATTCTGATGGCAGAACTGCATCTGAACTACGGAGCATTGGGGCAGCTTTCGAGAATGCATTTTCGATTTCAATGCTTGGTTTGCTTGTGTTCGTATGAAAGTAAGAAGGTAGGTACATACTTAATTGACTTTTGATGTAAGTAAGGGAACCACTATGCGTGAGACTGATCGTTGAGTACTGAAATCCATTTATGTAATTTTATTCCGTGTTTCAAGTTTCATGATTTTTAACAAATTAAATGGAAATCTCAAGACAAAGGTGTGAATGTAAATACGAGTCAAGATTCCTAGTATGTAAATATTATGTAGGTATGATAATGTAAATGTACAAGAAATTTGATGATATTGCATACACATAGGTAGGTATATATAATTGTATGTACGAATAGTATGTGTAGACACGATTAGGTAGCAGAGTTGAAGCTGATCGTATTGGTTTTGGTAGACGCTAGACTGCTGTCGTCCGAATTGATGGAGAGGTATGCAGGAGATTAGGTGAGTACATTCGGAGATCAGGCGGTGGAGTCGCGGATGAAGAAAGATCTTCGTCCGACGAGTAGCACTGAGAGGATTCAGGAGTTGTGAGGGAGCGTGCAGAAAAAATGCTGTTTCTCCGCGTGACCGACACCACAGACAAAGCTCTTTTCCTTGGCTTCCGGAACTCATCCTCCATTTCTTCATCCTGGAAAAGATAAACATCCTCTTTAAAGGAAGTGCTCAACCTGACTCATTGTTGCAATTCAAATCCCTCACTGACTCACTCCCTGACTAAAAGGAACGTAGTCTTTTATTCTTATTCGCGGATTAAGTATGCCTCACTCGTATCGATGCTTAGCTTGATCTGGAGTCTGTGGACTGTGGGAAAGCTGGCCTATAAGGCAAATGGATTGGCTTACGGTTTTGGCTTTGACTTTAACCTAAGCGTATGAGCTATGTATTGGCATACTGGCAATGAATGAACATAATGATAAGTGTTAGTGTCCATGCATAGGTATATATATATATATATAGTCTCTATATGACTACGAAAATATAATGTCAAAATGTACAGTCAGGTACAAGATACGAGATATGCTGTCAATATTATATTCGTGGAATAGGAAAATTGGAAAGTGGAAAATTGGGCGAGAGACAAGTTGCGCACTAGGATTTCTCATGGAATACAAAAAGAGAAGTGCTGCAAGTCATGGGATTTTCCCAGGATCAACTTATCAGGAATTTGTAGCTACGGGCTGCGAAAAAAAAGAGAATACGGCAAGGACCCATACTCATGAACTCATGATTACGACTATGATGAGCCTGTGAAGTGTCCTACGACAAGGGAAAAAGGAAGCTACGGGGCACAGGGCAGTGGAAAGACTCATTGTGATTTACCTCAAAGGAAATGTTAACTCCCTCAACAATCGATGATCGTCGTCGAAGTTCTCCAATTAGCTCCGTAAACTCGTTTTTCAGAGTTTTCAAACGTGTTCTTAACTCCGAATGTCCTCCTGGGCTTAGCTGTAAGCTTAGAGATTCATCTGAAGGAAATCCGTCACCCTGCCCGTCGTTGCAATCCAGACGATGACTTAATTGTTGCAGTTCCTCCTGAACCACTTGCAGCTGGATGTGGATCTGAGAACGTTTCATTCAACGTAAATCATTCACATTCAAATTCTATGGGTTGTTGCTCAAAGCCAAAATCAATTTCAAACTCAAACTCAAACTGGAAACGAAAGGTAGCACGAAGTGATGCCAACAACAAACATTCATAGCATCAACTCATTAATTCCGAACACAACATCAAAAAAAAAAGTAGCGGATGCTTCACTCGTTTCTCTACGGGAAAAAGGTTAAGCTCTTCTTCTTATGATTAATATTTGAAATCAACAGAGACAAAGACATCCAAGCATCTCTCATACATTTTTGATAACTACTCAGGGCTGTGCACAGTTAATACATAGGAAGGAGTCTACTCGAAAAATGTATGTAAAGGCAACTTCAATCCAACTCAACTCAAAACCATTTATCCGCCACTGTCGATGACATCGTGTCTGAATATGAGTGAACATGCTTCTTTGAGTACCGGCAAGCGCCACTTGTTTAGTCGATATTCTAATAGGACTTGTACAGTGTGGCCTAGTTTTTCTAAGCGCCATAAATAAGTGAGGTAGTCGAGATGGAAACATTGCAAGTAACAAGGCAAGGGAGTTAATAAAAAGCTGCCTGAATTTCCGAACAATAAGCCTTTTCCGGTTAACAGTTCCTATCCTGATTGGGACAATATGATACACTCATGTGAATAATGCATGTTCCTTTATGTAGTGGTGGTGGTTGGCGTAGTGGTAGTGGTAGTGGTATATTGCCTTGGTCATTACATCTTTAAATTTTCGACTTGACGACACGTCATGTGTGGAGAAAGAGAAACAAGAGAAGAGGACCAGAAAGAAACCATTAGTCTAATATTCTAATAAGGCCGGCACAGTCTACCATTAACCTTCTACCACCTACCATCTACGCGAGTACAGGAAACGACGATATGCTAGAGCAATAACGACGGGAACGGGAACGGTAACAGCAATAGCAGATTAACGATCTGAGCACAGTATTTGATCATAGCTGAGGAGTACGAAGAGCAAGAGAGAAACAAACTTACTTGTCTTGTAGGAGGTTTGGTTATTTCCATATTATTTGTACTCATGTGTCGTGCTGACCGACGACTTTCTCCTGGGACGCGTCGCTGGGATAACTGGCGTGACAGCTGGTCTACCTGAAACCATCGTAATAATCTATTATTCCTCTTGACGCTCTCTCGTCTCCCCTCCTCTCATACTCTGCTCCACAAGGAGCCAACTACAGACGCTCGTCGAGTGGAACTGCGGTGCTCAGTCCTTGTGTGTGTGTTTGTGTGAGGAGAGCAGAGTAATCGCTTTCATGATTATGAATTCTGTCATGAAATACCACACCAAATCATTTCACATATAGATATATTAGATACATACAACAAAGGCAGTTGTAGAAGCACTAACAGTAACAGTAACGAAGTAACAGTCTGCCTGTCCTCCGCACAAGAACACAAGGACACGTCAACACATGAACATGACAGAACGTCGTGATCGTAAGAAATGTAGAACATGCTCGTAGTATTCGCTTTTCGATCAAAATAATTATCATGGTCTCTTGACTCCACATAACTAACTTGTGACTATTATTAATGTACTCGTGCGATCAAAATGTGGGGCTCGTAAAATTAACTTTATCTTCCAGTCCATACAAATACTGGCGTGTAGCAAACAAGGGCATGAACATCAACATGAAGATCAAGTTGGTAAAGAACGTCGAATGAATGAAGACGAGACCAATCAAACCATACTTGCTATAGTTAGTTCAGTATTTCAGCAAATAAACGACAGCTATTTCCTTACATACAATCATGCAATGGTTCAATCGGGAAAAAATTCGAAAAGTTCGTAAAGGCTGGCTCCGAAACAAATTTGGTATGCGCTTATGTATCTGTCACATATATGTATCACTAGCTGTTCGACGAGTATTCTTGAGAGTCAAAGTACAGATACGAATGAACGTATTATTATGCTCAGATACATGGCACAATTCCCTTCTTTTTCCACGTCTCATTAGTTATAAAGTCTTATTTCTGCTCTCTCTCTCTGCAAATACATTTATGTGGGTACTTCTCATCGTAGAAACAAAAGAGAAATAAAGTCAACAGTCCAACATTGAAAAATCAAAGTCAAAGTCAACATCAACCGTATTACTTTCTGTTCAGTAATGCGAATAAAGAAAAGCCAACCTTCATTGTACTTTCAAGTATGAGAATAGAGAGAAGAGGCAAAGGGGATTGCAGAGCAGAGGTTAGAATTTCGTTCATGACTTTCATTGAAACTCGATTGTCTCTGTAAAATCCTTCATTTGCTTTGTACTCCGAACTAACTGACTTGTAATGGAGCGGAAGGGAGAGAGGAATTAGATTTCGGTCAAAACTAAATTGACGTTGGAAGACAAGCTGTTGAAGTGAGTCGGTGAAGTACGATCGAAAAGTGCGAATAGACACTATTATGACTAGGATCGCGATGAGGATCTAGCGAGGAAGGAAGGGGAAATACGTGGATACTTATCTACTCGTACTCCACTTGGTTTGGTTTGGGCATTATCTTTATGTTACATCGTGTGGGTTTCCACATCTACTATCGACCGTAACCGTGGGTAATAGAAGTTGGGAGATTCCACAGATTGGATGCTGTTGGCTCAGGTATTACAAAGTAAGATTGGAGTAGGAAATTGAAAGATATATGAGTACTTAGGAGCGATCATGGAAATTTGATTGTAACAATATGGCTGGTGATCGGTTCGGTTCTCTGAAATGGAAGTAGAATCAAGGAAGAATAAAGTGTTCAGTGAAATGTATTAGGACACTCGACCCACCGCCACGCGGTGTCGACGACGACGACGGCGGCAACGACGGTGCATAAAAGTAGCCGACGTCACCATCATACGCATACCTTCAAGGATGATATAGCCCAAACGGTATTTGGGAAGAGAGAAGGAGGCAATGGGTGAAAGTAACGTGTTCAGAGTAATTTCTTCTGGACGGGGCAGCCACACGAAGGCTGACATTATTGTCGTTGTCGTTTTGTCGACGGTGTGGTCGTCGTTGTCGTTGTGTATAATAGGAATGGGATTAGGAATTCGCAACCAGAGCTCGCGTGCCTTTAAACCCTGACTTGGTACGTGAAGGAAGCCATGACTTTTCATTTGAATGCGAGTCATTGGTGTGAGTACCTTGAGTGGTCTGGTGTCGTTTCACGGACAGAGGATGAGACGAAAGGGTTTTGAGTAATTCAGTAATTGTGGACGGTTGATGGGAGGCAAGAGTCAGGTGGCCGTTGTTAAGGAGTCATCGTAATGAGACGAGGATTGGAGAGCATAGGAGAGTGCAAGCAAAAAGTCAAAAAGAAAACGAGGATGGATTTAACGAGAGTTAAACGGATATTACTTGGTTGGTCATTTCATTGAGAAGACTTGGGCAGGCATTTCTTAAAGATCGATGGGCAACCACTGTGACGTGAACCTGATCAGCATACGTGAAAACGGAAACTGCCACTCGTATTTTTCCTGAAGGTGGATAGATTGGATAGACTCCTTTGAGAGGGAAACCACCAACCACCAACGTTGAACTTGGTCCAGGTAAATTGCAGAATTGGAAAGAAGCCTGTATCAAAGGGAATGAAAAGACGTAAAAATAAATTCAACCACTCAACCATTACCATTTCTCTGAATACTCACTTTTTGTAATTCATGTGTGGGCAGTCCCGTATTTATTGGATGGCTTATTTTTACTCCAGACTGTCCGCACCCTCACAGTCACAGATGTAATATGTATGTAGTACGGTACGAGTCACACGTACTCTTTTCTATTTATACCATTACCATTCACCTTCATATTTCTAACTACGACCACGATTAAATGTCTCCCTACACACATAAATATCGCATAAATTCACCTCTGATGAAAGCCATAATCTTCCTCATCCCCATCCTTTTACTCATCCTTGCGAAATTTTACGACCCAACTTGGTCAAACCATGACCGTGCCACGGAGCACTAATAGTAATAGTAGTAAGTCAGTATCCAACTTGCTAACTTTACTCGTCCTTCCGAGATTGCGTGTCATCCTAAAGCATTGCATTACTCTGCTCAGCTTAAAACTCGTCTCATTAACTTCGTAGGACTGATCTGCTAAGAGGAAAATTCAAAATCCAAAATTCGACTAAATCTAATTACGGTTGCCTGGCCTTCAAGCAAAATGTGCTCGTGAAAATTACATTATATTTGTTGTGGAACTATTCCAGTTCCCCAGCCAGCGATGGCTTTAGCTAAATACATACGCGATTCCAACGTTGCGTTTACATCCCTCTATTTCTATTTACGCAATCGTTATTCTACTAGGTCATATCTACTTGGACAGAAACGAAAACTGTTGTTATCAAAATTAAACACAAATTCAATTGAAATGTTTGCCACGCCATGAAATGTACTTTCGACTTTGCTGATACAACTTGAATATATGTATTTCCAACGACCATTCTACAAGTACTACCTTCAGACACATCTGCATGTACTAAAAGCATGTCGTCGTTGAAGGGAGAAGGACCTTAATACCGGTTACGTAATGCTATGGCAACTTCTACAGGATGTTAAGTTTTGCACCTTCAACGACGACATACAACGTACTTACATAAATATGGGGTTTCGATAGCACCAAGCAACTGAGGCAAAGCTTCTGGCCTGGAATCTAACCTCTGGGTTTGTGTTCATAATAAGTAGAACATATTCGGTGATGCATGATGCCGAGGTCAAATTACCACGATATCATAGCGGGAAGTCGTCACAAGTTTAAATTACATGGATTAAAAGAGTTGTCCAAGAGATATCTGGAGGGTCTAATCAGAAAATTAAGCTTCTCTCAGCTATGAAATCGATCGAATCGTTGTATGTAATTCATTTGAGTGTCAGCGGCGTATCCACAAAATGGGAGAACAACGATGTGGTAACGGTAAAAAGGTATGTACCTAGATATGTATGTGTCTTAATATACATACATACATCGTCGTCTACTCCCTTTTAGGCTTCCTTGGAGTTGCCTTTCCTTTGTCTTGCCTACCTCTTTTTACTGTAATGTAGCTTGCCATGGTATTATCACTATTACTAAAACCGTCTCTGCACCTCATACTCTTGCCTCTTGCACGTTTCTACCAAAACATTTCACCAGAGCAAAAATCGAATTTGAATATTTAATCCAATTTTTTTAAGTTAGACTAAATCTAATTATAGAACAACAGTGTAGCTAAAATTGCATTATAATTTTATACATTGGAAAATTAAAGTTGCAAAACATGGCATATGCGAAAACAGTGAGCTGCCTACTTTAATTTTCACTCAACTCTTGCATTCTACTCCTAAAACAAAAAAAACCTGAAAAAAACCTGCTTGGGCGCAAGTATATCTAGCGATGTACCTATATGCAAATTGTGCCTGTATGATGTACATAGTTAATATACCTACCTACCTAGTATCAGCTCAATTTACTGTGTTCTATGCCGCGCTAGAAGATGAACTATGTATGCTTGTCCACCATACCTACCTAATTTCCATACCGACCTCCAAACGTCTCCATGCATTTCAAAAATTGCATGGCAGTATTAATATTGGCGCCCATTTATCAACGTAAGGAGCACGAGTGGGAATTTTTATTTCCGTCACCTCAAGGTATGTCAGTATCCTGGAAAAGGTAGAATGTGTACAAGGTTAGTTGTTGGCAAAATAAATAGAATAAAAAATGCGCAACTCTGAAATGCCCAAGTCATAATATGATCTGTAATCTTGACTGAAATCAAAAATGGCTTTGAGGCTAGAGAAAAAAAACTAAATACATGGCAACACTTTCATTCAATCCCGCCAGTTGCTCGTCTCATAAATAAATATTAGGTTTTCCGCTGTCGCTGCCACGGTAATCTCGTTCACCACCTAGTTCCTGACGTATGACTGGAGGTAGATATGGAAGAAGGATTGTACGACATTGTACCGGAAAGACAGGAAAAGTGTAAGCCGCGGACACTGGACCGAACCACCGAACAGACCGTTCAAAGAGTATTTTGTATCGAAGACATTCAGCCGCTAGACATTAAACCGACATACAACTCGTCAAGCAAAAATAACGCAGACTTTCCACCGGCAGACATTGGGAAGGCAGACTCTCTACCGGCAGACATTACGTAGGCAGACATGTTTGTTACTCACTTCTTCGTACAAGTGAATATAGCTCATGAGTAACAGATGCACACAGAATGAACTTAATGTTGGACTTTTGAGATTCTAGGCAATACAACATAAACGTTGAGCATGGGACATTGATTCTGTAAGCATCATGATTTTAATCATCATGCTTAAAATAATATGCTGAAACTATAAATAGGTTTGGCAATATTCTGATTGTCATATAAAATAAATCACCTCAGTTGAAGTCATGACCTTAGTAATTATTATACTCGCAAACTCGCATCACCTTACACTTTGCATATAGATTATGAAAATTCAAAGCATTGTACCTTTAATTCCTGGAAGTGGTTTATTGTCGAAGATTCAGTTTGTGGCTTAATATCGACTTGATATTATTTTATACTTTTTAATAATTTCTTTACAAAAGATTTCTTGAAGACTTTATTAGTAATTACTTGTAACTCTTGAAACTTACTTGTAGGTTTATAAAGAAAACGGGATTCTATTAGTTTTGAAAGTGTTATTAGGGACAGACTAATTCAAATTCTAAGCAAAATAAAATTTTAACTGCTAGTATTACACAAACTTCATACGTATAACTTATTTTGCTTCAGTATTCGGTTTTCACCAGTTCGACGCCATGTCTGCCGACCCAATGTCGTTTCGGTCCAGTGTCTCAGGGCCGGAAGAGGCGAATGTGTTGGAATATAGGAAGTAGTGTGTGTAATTTCAATTATCAAATACAATGTCACAACAATATGTAACTGCGAGGAGTAGTGCTGGTAATAACGTAGTTGAAAGAAACAAATAAGGAATGGCATGTGGAGCTATAAGTGTACCTACGTACGTACCTTCTCTCATATAATTATAAATGGGACAAAGGGACAAATGGGGCATGCCATTGCGGCTTCTCGTGTCTGTGCTTTGAAGAATGCATATGGTTTGAGAGGAGAAGGAAAGTGTGGATCGTGTATGTGCGTAAGTTGGGAAGGTTAGAAAGGAGAATTTTTATTCATAAGGCCGTAATGCACATGGTACTCATGTGTAAGGAGAGGAAAAGACAGCGAAAGTCGTTGAGAAAAGTTGTTCGTGGGTACTACAGTCGTCGTCGTCTGGTTCGTGGCTGGAGCTGTGACTGTGGCTGTGCATGCACGGAGGAAAAGTCGATTTCATTTTCAGATGTGATAGAAGAGGGAAGAGGGAACAAGAGTGCATATGTGAACTACATATGTTGCCCGTTACCTATACCGTATCTATTATGTAATCTACTTTGGTGAGTAAGTCACAAAACTCACAAAGCTTTTTTATGAGTGTTGTCGTAAAACTCGCAAAGAATGGCAAACTATAGAGGTACTTCAAGTGGAATGCAAAACTCTCTTACAAATGGTCGTGTTGAGGAGATCTGGTCGATAAGGAGCAGTAGTGGTGGTTGCGTCGGCTTTTCCTAAGCACCAGCCCCTATCCTATGTATGAGTATGAGTGACTGTGTGGCTATGCAAGTGGGCCAGATGAAGAAAACTGGAATGTTACTGTCAAGGATTCAAGGATTGGAGGATTCAAGGATTCATTCATTCCTACGTCTTGTCTCGTTCCATCTTTGTTGTTCAAAAGCAGCTTTGGACATTCCTCCCCAGCTTATTTATCATTATGACGACGATTCATACTTGACAGCTGTGACAGCCTCTGATTATTCTTATTATTCGGAAGCCATTATAAATGGAGCAATGGACTGACCACAATGAAATAGAATTTGATGTCGCGTACTTTCCCTCCTGCGTCCTACTTACTCGGTAATGGTCGTATCTTATTGTGTTAGGTAGGTTGAGACGGACAGGTTGGGTTACCTTATTCGTGAGACTGTCGAGGACGGAAGTCCCCAGTGGATGGGGAAGAACATTCATCAATACAGCAGTAGCACCGTAGGCAACAACGGGATCCGCGGATGCTTTTAACTCGTCAAGAGCCCTGCGAGTCCGCCATAAACGAGGAATAGCAGATTCAATCCCTGAAGGTATTGTCGCTAAAATTGAGGCAACTTTACATCCCAATTTAGTACTAGACTTCGGAGATGCTATATCATTCCGGAGGTCGACAGGAATTACTACCTGCAAACCAAATTCAACAAGTAGAGTGTCCTCCAAGCACATGAATATCGGCGAATGCACTTTGGCGAGTCTCAAGAATGCGCGTGAAATTGTTTGGCCGAAACACCCAAAGATGAGCGGAGATCTCACGTTTCTCAATTTAACAACCAATCGTGGGACTTTTCGCCAGTCGGTGCAACTGTATATAGGTATAGGGTGATGGAGGTAGGTGCGTTTGTGGAAGAGTGGAGGAGAAATAGTGACAAGTCTTTGTGCTCATAAAATGATAAAATGATTGAGTTAGTAGTTTAGGAGCAAGTTAGAACACAAGTTGGAAGAAAGTAGGAGAGGAAGGACAGAAGATGAGATGAGAAAACTCTGTTACCTTGACATCATCCGGATAACGAATGCCCTGGTTTTGAAGGTAAGTACGAACACTGCCAGCAGCTGCTGAAAGCAAAACATCGTTAAAAGAACTTCGCATGATTTGCTTCACACGAGCTACTTTGGGGACCGTCATAGACGCTGACCATAAAACTTTCCAGAGGCCGGATGACGACTTAATGGGGTCGGGATGGTTTGCTGTTGTTCCACGATGGCTTGGGTCTTCCACATCATACAGCGACGCGTTCGACTTGTTGTACTGCGAGTTTTTATCCGTCGTTTTGCAAGCGTGTATCGTTTTAGACTCCTTGCTTCGCTGTGCTTTCTTTTGCGGAGGAAGGGGCTTAGAGAACAAATTAATGTCTCGAAAAGTCATGAATGACCACAAGAAGAAAGTGAGTGGACCCACGATTAGAGATCTGAGTACATTGAAAGCAAACGAGAGTCCCGCAAAATGAGGTCTCTGTGGAATATGCATTTGCTGAAAGTCAGCCAGTGAGTGAGACAAAATCCGTACTAATGTCATTCCGTCCGCAAGACACTGATGCACACGTAGAATGGCTATCGTATCCTTCTGAGCGCCGTAGTTGGGCAACACTCGGATTTCCCACAGCGGCTTACCCATCGGAAGACTCTCCAGGAGCAAAATCCCCAGATACTGCTGCACTTGGGACTCCGTTCGAACATTTGAAGGACCATGGAAGATATGATTCTGAATGTCGAAGTGGACATCTGGAACCTGAACAATAAGCAACAGAGCAACCCATTTGAGCACACGGGAGCGTAATCGTTTCCTCCCAGTCATCCTTCCATGCTCTGGGCTTTGCATAACATTTCCTCCCGTCTGCCTCATGATACTCCAGTATTAATGTCTCGCTAAAACAAACAGTGTGATCAACTTACCCAGCGCCAGAAACAGCCAGAATTCCCCACCACCGGCACCACTTTCTGCATCAGACGTGGGTAGCTCAATTCACCCTCCAGGGTCTCGGCACGAAGAACTCGAGTCTGAACTAAATGTCGCAGACTTAGGAGGTCCAAGGAGCCCTCGAACACGAGAATGGTGTGGAGAATCGACTGACATTTTTGAGGACTTTTTTTGCCCAGCCATCGCACATCATTGGCACAAGCAAGACGGTCACTAGAAAATATCTGCGGGGGATCACGATTCGGGACGTTCCGATTGGAACAGATGAATCGGACGTAGCTACAACAGTCGACCAAGATCACAGAAATGTAGCGAAAGAGAACGACAACAATGAGGACAGAGCCGACTACGATAAGCACCGGAATTCCCACGAGAATAGCAACTCCCACCGCGAAGAGTGTAATGAATAGGCTGGAGAAAATATTCTCTTCAAGTGGATGTTTGAGTCGTCTGACCGGAGCATTCTTGTAGTACTCAGCCAATTGGGCAGGAACACTCCCAGCGCTTGGTCCTGACTTCCCTTCCCTCTCTGTTGCTCCTGTCGTCGGATGGTCTGAGGAACCCTTAGCAACCTTTCCACTCCTCGTTGACAACGAATTTGCCAAGGAATCGCCGTGATCATCCCGGTCCAATCCTTTTACCATCCCTTACTCATCATTTCTTCATCTGCACGCGCCACCACACCATAGAAAAAACATAAAAACCACTGAGTCAACTACATCTTTACCTTTTATTTCTCATCGTAAAATATATATTAAGTACACCCCGTGCAACCAACGAGTACTAGAGAAAGCAACTACTTCATCATCAATGCATTTCATGATGACGTTGACATAATACAGCAACACTATGCTTTTCCGCCGAATCTCTAATTCTATCCACATAAATACGGACCTATGTATGTATGTACCAGGTTATGTGTGTATCTTATGCCTCCATCCATGCAAACTTCATCCACAGCCATTAATTCCCTAATAATATTCCACGCAATTCCTATTTCCTATACACAGTCACACATATTGATTACCCCTTTCATCATTCCAAGATGATCCGCCGTAAAAGTTGTATGGATGGGTAATTGCCTATTCAGCGAGTAGGCTGGCGAAGTTCATAAAAATTTGTATTGCTCTTCATCAATTTACCCTCTCGAGTCACATTTGACTCCAAATACACTTCCTATTAATTTTCTCCCATTCTATTGGCCGCCCTCGTTATGACTTTGGCCTTTGTGTCTGTGTGTCTTCTGCTTTTGTCTCTGCCTCTATTTACTTTTGTGTTTGTATTTGTCTTGTGCACTTCCATCCAAAGGTTTGTTATCCTGCCAAAAATTGTCTTTCAGCTCAGCCATGGGACATTATGGTGTCTGTCTGTATGTAAGTATGTATAGCATATAAACACTTAAAGCTCAAGTCTTGTTACTGGAATTAACCTGGCCTCAATCAGCCAGACTTCATATCTACCCAATAATAATACTTTAACTGGAGCCATTAAACGAGCACACAAAATGTCGACGTCTTCTCTATAACCATGTGAATCCATCGAACACGCACAAAAAGTGCTAATAGGTGCAACCATTAACTATTGTGATGTGATACAGTCAGAGCGAGGAGGCAGCGAGAGCATCATGCACATAATTGAAACCTATACACAGTCGTATGATAATACGAACCATTCAAGCACCCATGTCATGGTTGGTTATTATTTTGAATGGGCAAAATAAACGAAACCGAATATTCCTCGTAGACTTTCTACCTCTCCAAACTGCAGATTAGGATAAACGAGGGAAAAAAGCTAAGCGTGCATGTCTTGGAATGGAAGGAAACTTTTTTAACTCTTTTCATGATGACATTGTCAATTGCAGAAACTTTTAGCCCACAGTCTTTAGTCTGGTGCTTCGATATAGACAACATCAAAAGAGGAGCAGAAATGCAGAACAAAAAAAAAACGTAAAAAGTCTAAGCTTGTTTTCACTGTCACGGCAAAGTACGTAATATGTGAGCACTATCTATGCAACCGTGAGTAATCTACATAAGTTGATCCTCTATGGACTCCCTATATACATATGGACAATTAGCGATTGCTATGACTGAATTACATGACGACTTTTATTGAAATTTATCCTTCTTCCCGCTGCTTACTCAAGAGACCAAGTTTGCATTCGTGCAGCAGGTGATCCAACTTTAGCGCCAAACTTGTTCTATGCACTCGAAATAAAAAAGCTGTGGCATCATTTCTCCATTTCCCTTTGTACTGTGTTTTCCTCTTCATCCTGTCTGCATGCCGCATGCAGGCAGGACAACCAAACAGATGATGATACACTTTGGAGAAATTACTAATTCCTTTTTCATCTCTGTCAAGTCTATTTAAGTACTCAAGTTTTACATCACATCGAATTCAATTCACTTTCGGCCCATCTTGAGCTAGAGATGTGA
>JAAXYX010003585.1:0-14046 GCA_036851915.1 Ptenothrix huangshanensis | reverse complement strand
AAAGCCTACAGCCTAGCCTATTTTCAGCTTTTAAAACGATGCACCCTACTTTTAAGCCTATTTTATGCCTACCTACAAGGCTAGGCGCCGATGTTTGGTGTCAGTCTATTTTTACAGGGACGCTTCAAACTGCCACAAAGTCAGTTTGAATGCGAAGGAGAGTTTAGTTGGTTTTGGATTTCCATCTGAGACTCATCAACTCTCAGCTGTGGCTTCGTCAGTCATAGCCGTTAATTCCCAAAACCCTCCCTTTGTTCCAATTCCAAATTCTATACTTTAGTTGGAGTTGGAACCCTTATGATTTAGTATTTTAGATTAAATCTATTCTTCTCCCGCGGTGCTATGGATCCGTTGTATTTGATTAGTATTTTAATGACATAAAGAATCAATTCATTTTTAATCTGTGTCGAGTTGAATCAGTTATCCTGTGAACAAACTAGTGAGTGTTAATAAACCAAAGTGTCTATCTAGTGTGAACTACATCGGTGTGTACGGTCCAAGTTCCTGCAGACTTTATTTTCTTCATTCGTCACGTCAGAACTCCGACTAACACGGGTCATTCCATACATAACAACAGTCATAGTATAAGTAGGACGTGGCAAGGATAGGACGATCATCCGGGGCCCCGGACCGAAGACGTTAAGCGGGGGTGTAGGGCAAAGCCCGGGGGGTTATTCTATCGCACAATCTTAAATATTTCACCATTAGAAATTAGTTATGTTGGCAGCAATAATCCTTTGATAAAAGTAACAACAGAGAAATATTTGCCGAGACGGTTAATGCATGCCGTATCCATCGGACTGTGCTTACTCAGTGAAATTTTTCTCATTATTAGTTTGTTGATAGCAATTGTGTACCCAAATCCACATTATCCACCCCATTATAATCTGCTTCTGGCATTAGTTGCAATTTATTTCTTACCTATGTTAGGATTCAGAATAGCTTCTTCCTTTCATTTCCCAGAAATTAGTGCGAAAATAACCGAACGAATCTTAAATCGCACATCTAGCATGCGCTCTTCTGAGGGTAATTACAGCATTGAGGGTAATTATATATTGTAAATGGATTAAAATAAATGAAGTTCTAAAAATCTTTTTTGATACGGCAAAAATGTTTTATAGATAAAAGTGTTTCCAGTGCACAGTGGGATTTGGACCTACTCTAAGTAGAGTTTGGAATCGAAAATTTTTAAACCAATCTGAGCGGTCTTATGTACTTTTTTTATTGCGCAGAATGCTAAAATACATAATCCCACGAATTTTCAGTTTGAACAAAAAATCATTGTGGTTCCAGGAAATAAATCATTGGTTATTAGCTCAAGTAAATTTGAAAATTTAGTAACCTTCACCTGACACAATTAATTTTTTGCAGCAATATCCTGCTAATGCAATCGCCAATAATAACTTAATATATATATATATATATATATATTAATATAATATCATCACTCAAATAATTTAAAATGACCCCTCCCCAAAAAATTTCTACTCACCGTTCCGCATATAGGAAGCTTGATATAGGAAACATCTGTTGAATGCTGGCCTATATGATATTACATATGCGTACATACATGATTTGGCATGATTTGGTTCCAATGTTTCCTATATGCGGAACTGAGAGTAGACATTTTTTTGGGGGGTCATTTTAATTTATTTGAGTCGTATAAGTAGGGATCTGTTGGTAAAAGCCGATAAATTGAATTTGGTTATGGTTAGGACCTCAGCAGCTACATAGTCTTTCTATAGGGAAGGAAGTAAAATTCCAGTCTTAATTCATGCAGTCTTCCTAATTCAGAAATTATTTCTTGCAGCAAAGTTTATGAATTAGCCCGATCGAAATCATTATTAGGAACGTCAAACCATACCTAACCACGTCACCACCAACAACTACGCTGGTACTATTCTGAACCACAGAGACAAGAAACGGATTGGTATTATTAAATGCAGGAAATCACGAAGACTTGTGTACCTCCAATTTTGTTTATTTTTCGAATTTTAATTTTTAAAGGTCTAAATGCTTTCGTACACTTGAAAGTGCTGAAAATCTGAAAGCGCATAAAATTTACTACAATACAAACATATATTCAGTTAGCTGCACTGTAAGTTGTACAAGCTTATCGTGGAAGTGTCCTGCACACATGCCATCACGAAGACTTTTGTCCATATGGTGTAGGTATAACATGTAGCGTGAGTTAAGAGGCAAAGTTTCGGATATCCGTGTTTTCTTAAAATCAATGTGAAGCAAATTCAAAGATCCCTAATAGCAAGGTGGCGCCACAATATGAGACTGAAATTGAAAGGCGCGCCACTTTGCTTTTAGGAATTTCTGCAATTACGCCAATACGCTTTAAGAAAAAACGGATATCCACCGCTTTGCCTCTTAACTTACGATATGTAGCACAAAAAACTGTTTTTATGCAGTATGTCTACGAAAAATGCTGTTGCTAGTTTCATTTATGAGTCAAGGCATATCTACTTAACGAATATATTTATTATAGATAATATAGCAGAATCAATAATATTATAATAATAGAACCTAAATAAAATAAGTTCGCTGAATTTTTGTGCTTCCCTGATTTTTTAATAACTGCTGAACAAAGGCTCAAATCGAAAAAATTATAGAGACCTAAAGAGTTCAGAATGGGATTCTACATCCTACAAAGGAAGTCCGGAAGCAATCGGAGTTCAAATATAGATTTTGTTTTTTGTCCAAAAACCGTATTTCGAAATTTCATTGTGGCAATATTTTTGACTTTTTTTACAAAATTAAAAAGACGCTATAATATTTTTTGAACGAGTACGTACATGCAAATTTTCATTGTAATAAAATGATTGTTGCAAAAGTTATGAGCGGGGCAACTTAACCCAAAAAGCCGTTTTTTCCGTTTTTAACTAATTTCCTACCCCAGGTGTGGATGAAATCCTAAATGTGCACTGGCTGAAAATGTATGTCTTGTTATGATGTTTAATAAAAAAAATATTAATTTGGATTTCGTTACTATCGATTCAACTTCATTCCTATTAACAGAATAGTGGTTCGAATGAAATTGTCGATTTATCATTATTCACGTACATACATACTTCTTTCTGGAGTCTCCGGATCAGACCATCTAAAATGCTGTCTTCTTCCGTGGCAGTTTCTGTAAGTCCCACAAAACCTACGCACGTGTTTGTCAAGTTAATGGATAAAAGAAACGTATCTAGCTGTTGATAATAAAATAAAGTGCAACGTTAGGCATGTGTTTCACGTTTTCTACCTGTCGTGCAAAAAAGGTCACGTGGAAGCGTGCGTGAAGATAAATTTCATTCTTCTACATATTTACATTTACATACATTTTACATTACAGCCTTTTAAAAAGACTTCTAAGAGAAGTTTGAGTGCTTAAGAATAAACGGTTTTAACAAATATACTATAGATACAAAAGTAGACGACGAAAAGGCGTCACCAGCGTATGCATAATTAAGTCCACGTGGACAATTGTGTGAGGAACAGTTTTACTACTCCCGTCGATTTAATGTTGTTAATATAATAACACGTGTCTAAAAAATTGATTTATGACTTCCTGATAAAGTTTCTCTTGTCTTAACTTTATACAACCTAGATACAAAAACTAGGACAAAAAAGAACACAGCACATGCCGGTAAACGCAAGGTTCAAACTCCTTTCTTAAATTTAACATTTATGCTATGTAAGTGATAACTCGTGTAGGAAAATTATTCCATCTTATTATCTCTACACGCGCTGCATTAATGAATATTTGGGTCTTGACTCAATTGTTAATGAACCGAAAATCCACCACTTTAAATTACTGCGAGTAGTTTAGTGGGTTTCGGATAGCTTTTGTGATCCGACAGTTGTCGGCAAGTAGTTTTCCGGCCGCTACTTGCCGGGAGTAATAACTAAAGAGGATTTAAAACTGGTCAACATTATCGTTTTGTTTCTATTGTATACGGCAATGACAGGACCATTAGTTTAAAAAATAATGATCAAAAGGTAGCAAATAAGAAAAATGATGGTTAACTGAAGATGAATAATAATGTTCACAAAAGCTTAACTATGACGCTTATGGGCGCCCATGTGTCGTTATTTTTAAGAAATGCCGCCTTGGCTTTCATAGGACGTTGAGTTTAAAGCGTGAAGAATCAATGTTAACCTTACTGCAATATTTATAGACGCTGTTTCAACAATTTTCACAATCAATTATCACAATTTTAATAAGGATTTTAAATCCAATCCTTATAAACTAATGCAATTTTGATGCACATTATACCTGAACAAGACCAATAGACGACTTAAAGGTGCATTTCTAAATCAGTATTACTTAGTGGCCATTCTGTGTTTATTTTACAGTGCCAGCAAAAGCCAAGTTACACCTTATATTAAGATGTATGTGATTGTTATTACCACCAGGCATTTCTGAACCAGAAATTGTAGCGATTTGAACTGAACCCGTTAAATCACTGTTGGGCATACAAATAAAGTTTCAGAAAGTAGTACTTTATTCTTCACGTGAATGACGACGAGTTGTGTCAAACCTGGATAGCTTACGAATTTGCTGCCGACGAGAGACGGTCCGACGAAACCAATTCCGACAGTTTCATGGCATTTGTCTATAAGCTATATACATACTAACAGGAATACTAGTTTTAATGGAATTAATTCTTACTTTATTTATGAATCTGAAGCTAAGATGATAAACCTGCATAAAGTATTATTAATGTTCATAATTAATATGTGAAAAGTGTTAAGGAGGAATTTTAAAATCTTTTTTACTGTCCATTACTTTGTCTTTGTCCTCTGCTTCTGTAGTTTACTTGTGAAGAGCATGTAGTTGCAGAGTCCTAAAACTTCGGCTGGAAAACTTAAATTAAGCTTTAAGGTTAGTGTGTATATCATATAATTAATTGTCGTTGCACCAGTTTAAAATGGTTTCAATGTAAATTGAGCACTAAACGTTGAACAACACATGCTTTCTTAATGGTAACAGAATGGTTTTCTATATTTGTTTGTTATACATTACATAGTCGAAAAATTCAGAAGTACATAACGGTTTTTAATAATAATTTTCTGTCGTTCCATTTCAGATAACCAAAGATGTCACAAACAAAAAAAGAGTTGCGTTGGAATATAAAAGCATACTCGATCCTCTCAACGTTAAATATTTCACCATTAAAAATCGACTTTATGGGCAACACAGATCCTACGATTAAAGTAACGATTGAGAAGTACTGGCCGAGACGGTTAATGCATGCAATATCCATCGGACTGTGCGTCCTCAGTGAACTTTGTCTCATTATTAGTTTGCTGAAAGCAATTGTGTATCCAAATCGACATGATCCACCACACTATAATCTGTTCCTGGCATTAGTTGCAATTTATTTCTTACCAATGTTAGGATTCAGAATAGCTTCTTCCTTTCATTTCCCCGATATCAGCGCGAAAATAACACAAAGAATCTTAAATGGCACCGTTAGCATGCGCTCTTGTGGGGGTAATGACAGCATATATATTGTAAATGACTTAAAATAATTGACAATCATCCATGTAAAACTCATTTGTAATAATTCATTTTTGTATAGATAAACCTAATTCTGGAATTGGTTTGAGGAAAATGTTCCTCATATTTTTTCCAATTATAGTTGGATCTCCAGCTTTAACAGTCCTTCCAATGTACCTCTATGATGCAAGTATCCCTATTTACATCTATAAAGGTGTTTCCAGTGTATTTGACATGCAAGGGAAAACGGCTCTTCTTATTTGCTTCGTCATAGACCAATATCGTTACTTTCACATAATATACGACACTTACGACAATTTATTTTCAATGTTTGCATCACAAAACTACTTGAATCTTAAACTTCGCGCGGTGACAAACGAACTTGAAGGTCAAATCAATTCAGTTGAGTAAGCATAGAATGTCTTAATTTACTTGATTTTTAAACATTGCATTATAATATCATTATTTAATTACTAAATATAATTGTAAATAACTTGTTCATTTTAAGGATCCAGAGAACCCTATACAGGAAACTACAAGAGTCCTGCAAAGAAATGAAGACCATCCAACTGTTTACAAATTACGTCAACCTACTGTTCTCAGAAAGTATATTTATGTATAAGCAAGCTTTAATTTCTACATGCATAATTCTTTTGTACTTTTTGATTCGGTATTTCCATTCCGATCCTGCAATTGCTATTTTTGGACTGAATGTCGGTTTTGTCATGGTTAGTTACTACATGTTATTATGTGACAAGGCGTTTCAATTGCCTTTACAAGCTCAACAAGTGCGACATTTAGAACGAATTTTGTCACAAAGACTTGTTAGCAGAAAAGAACGAGAAATCCTCAGGACGACAATCGAGTCTTGTAGAATCAAGGGAATCCAAGTAGGTTCGTTCGGAACTATTGAGCGGGAATCCACTTTGGTTTTTGTCAACTTTGTTATCAACCAAGTCGTAGCTCTGTTAGTTTTAAAATTGTAGACATTTACATGCCAACATGTAAATCAAAGAGATGCTTCTATGAAATAGGGCTCAAGCGGTATTCGTAGGATAAAAACGCAGGACGCACAGCTAGGCCTTGTTTTTCACGCCGGCACACTTTATTTCTTTGCACAGATAAATTTTACATTTTATATTGTAGTAAGGTAACACCAAAACTTGATTATCAACTAGAGTAAGCCTATCTAAGCATAATCAAAATACCAGCAACTTGCTATGCCACAAAATCGCAATAGTTAGGCGCAGAGGCCCGTTCCAAAGAATGAAAATCACCAACTCGAACACCAATATTGGCGATGGATCTTACTAGCATTTTGAAATGCCTGTCGCAATTGTCTGCAAAAATTAGTTGCTTCTTTGTTCTCTTCTGCATATGCCTTCTTGTAAAAAATTCCATAACTAAATAGACCAACTAAACCCATGAACAAATAAGCTCCCCCAAAGATAGCATTAATCATGCCTAATTTAAATGCGCAGCATTAACAAGTAATACTGCAAATCATATACGCCAACTTTTGCGAAAAAACTTGGTAGGAACAACTTTTGCCGAATAAGTAAAGGAGAAGTTCAATGCGACGCAGAAATCACGTTACGTCCAGTGTAAGTACATAGCCTTGCAACTGATTGTGTGTATCCTTTCCACCGTCTGTTCACAAAATTAATATCACTGTAAATCTGTAATTATTAAATTCGTTATAACTCTGAAAATGTTTAAATGTTTTTAATACCTGATCGATATTGTTACACTTTGCAACCTTTCAACGCATCCTACAATTAAAGTCAGATAAAATAACAAGATAAAGTAACAAGGGCTAAACGAAAAAATCATCATCCACAGTTCGAATACACTGAAAAGAAAATAACCACTGGAGGTTTTGTATTCTTTGCCTAAGGATGCATAGATGAGCTGAGGTCTACTTGAATCCGCGAGTAGAATAATTCCAATAAAAATCAACGAGCCATACAAACTGAGCGGTAAAAACATTTTTAAAATGTCTTGAAATGTCATCGTAAAAATCCTATGTCTCTTTGTTCCTGTACTAGAAGTATCTCTTTCTACTTCTTGTCCAACATTTTTTGCCTGATCCCAAACTTCATTCCAAACAAGAATATTAGTTTCAGAAGCGGTTCATGTAAAATTATATGAAAAATACACGGAAGTGGTCGTAACCAGGAGAAAAATCCAGTGAACTGCAAGCTGATTGATGCTAACGAAATTATCATGGTTGAATGCCTGCTTTGGAGAAAAAGTGAAGATTAAACGACAAACCTAGAGAATTACAATTACGTTATAGAAATGCCATAAGAGCTTGCGTTTATACTTTGGTTTTCTCAAATACCCTGTTTCACTTTCGTAGTGGAAAGGGATCAATGCTACTTTTGACAGAAAATTTACAGCGATAGTGCTGAGGCGGTTTTCTTTTTCAGTAAGCATTTTTAAATGAATTCCCAAAAATTCTTAGAGTATTTTATGACAGAAGTATTTTTGTTAGCTTGCAAATAAATGAGCGTTCAAAATTTCACATTTTACAGTTTCGAGCAACTAATATGGTTTGAAACATTACGACTTTACGACACGCCCATAGCCTGTTTGACTTTATTTTCCCCACTTTAAAGTAATTTTCAATTATTATTCATGTTATGTAATTAGTTCCAAAATTTTCTTTTTTAATGCTTGTTATTCCTGCCCTAAGCAAAAAAAATTAAGCAGTAAGGCAAACAAGAGAAATTGTTTTTAGATCCATATTTCACATTTTGAAATGTTGGAGCTAATATTATCTACTCTATAGTTATGAAGAGTAGGATTTGTTTGAATGACAGTTATAATTGCAATTGAGTTAAGGATCAATTTGAGTGATTATTTTTTGGTTTCCATGGTCCATTTGAAGACATGATAAAAACCACTTTAGAAATTCCTTATTTAAGCGTGAACCATAAGTCGTATTAACCCGGGATTTGCTGAAATTCATAAAAACTAATGCTTTTCGTAAGTCGTTTACAATGAAAACATTGAAAACAATTTATAGTTTCAACAAGAGCAAAATAACACGCACCTGTTAGGTCGTAATAGTTGAGAGTTTACAGCTTGAACCCGACACCTTCACACATTTTTACACCAGCTGCATGTTAATACCAATTCATCATTAATAACAACAACTACTTAAATCCCAGTCTTACACCTGCATTCAAGGAAGGACGAACCAAGAGTAATTCCCAGTGCACTCTCATAGTTGGAACTAGAAGTACTGTCACAGTAACATAAGCAAAGTGAATAAACCTCATCAGCAGGTGGTATATATGTACCTATATCTTATTGTGGTTGCATGGTCATTTTGTCTGTAATTATTTTCCATCTTTGGGGCAAATGGTTAGGCTTAATCTTTACGATATTTAAAGCTCGCGTCGGGCCATCCGAAAAATATACAAATCTTATCCTTGAATTAATGGTTTTAACATGTTTGTCTCATAAATCATAAACTTAGGCAGACTCTTAAGGTAGTCTAAGACTTCAAGCAATAATACATACCCCAAAAACGAATGCTTGTAAAGGAGAAAAAGCATTAAGTTTGAAGTCGTATAGTTACTAAATATGTACACTATTCAATTTTTTTTAGGAATCGCACTGACGTAGAGCTGAGATCTATTACAAGGTACAGTAAAGCAGGCTTAAGTATAATGTAGTCAACTTTATTATACTGTAAAAAACAACCTTAGTTTGTATTTAAATTCTTGCAAAAGCGTTTCAAAATTGCAGATATGTAATTACTATGTCGGAACTTTACTGGAGCCACGTGGTATTTTACTGGATTCCAGAGTCACTTAACCATTATTATAAAGGCCACGCTATTATGTAAAACATAAGCAGCTTTATTATTACCGAATAAATTCTTAACTTAATTGAAGGAACAAACTGTCATTGAAAAATAAATAATGTCGAGAAAAAGTTTAAAAATGTAGTCTGAATATCACTTTTTCTGTCATTTACATGGGGCAATGATTTTGGTATACTTATTACCTAAGTACTACGTATGTAATTACATCCTAAGTTTCCGTAATGAAATGTCATAATGGTGCTCTACTTAATTACATGTAGGCGTAAACTGTAGCAAAAGTAATTTTAAAAAATACGGCATATAAAACAATATTTAAAAATGAGAATTCTTGCGCAAGACATAATTATTTTCACATAATCTTGCCACATGCTGAGTAAATGAGCATTAAAAGTACACACGTGGTGTAATTATAAACACATGCATGGACAGATATTTTTGGAGATATTTTACATAATTCTATTCGATTTCCATGGAATTTGTCCTTGTCCCGAAAAAATCTCTTTAAATAATTATAACTGTAATTATGTCTCTGAAATTGAACAAAATTGGTAAGGCTGGTAATTAAACACAAAACGGTGAGTGATCTATCGTTGTCACAGGGATTTAACCCACAAGCATAATATTCACCAACGGTCAGTTTCAATTTCCTGGTACTGCCTCCAGGTTCTTTGTTTGGTTCTGAACTTTGCTCCAATAGGACAACTAATACCGATTTATCTAACACATTGTCTCAAGTTTCCCCGACTATTATATTTCAGCATTAGAAGAATAAACAAGAAACAAATTTTCTCTCATCCCGAAACAGCTACAGCAAGATGTCACTAACACAAAAAGAGTTACGTTTCAATATAAAATCATACTCGATTCTCTCAACGTTAAATATTTCACCTTCATCATTAAAAATTAGCTCTGTTGGCCGCATAAATCCTTGGTTAAAAGTAAGCATTGAGAAATATTTGCCGAGACGGTTGTTGCATGCGGTATCCATCGGACTGTGCTTTCTTAGCGAAATTTTTCTCATTATTAGTTTGTTGACAGCAATTGTATATCGTAATCCACATGATCCACCACATTATAATCTGTTCCTTGGATTAGTTGCAATTTATTTCTTGCCGATGTTAGGATTTAGAATAGCTTCTTCGTATCATTTTCCAGATATCAGTGCGAAAATAACCGAACGAATCTTAAATGGCACCTCTAGCCTGCGCTCTTCTGAGGGTAAATATAGCATTTATATATATCTAAAATGGCTTATATAATAAATAAACTTTTCAACATCATTTATGATAGGAAATTTTGTTTTATAGATAAATCTAGTACTGGAGCAGGATTCCGGAAAATGTTTCTCATGTATCTTCCATTTATAGTTGGATGTCCAGCCTTAACGGTACTTCCCATGTACCTCTACGACGCAAGCAATCCTATTTATATCTATAAAAGTTTTTCCACCATATTCGAAATACAAGAGAAAAAAGCTTTTTTTATTTGCTTCGTGTTAGACCAATATCGCTACTTTCACATAGTATACGACTCTTATGACAATTTATTTTCAATGTTTGCATCACAAAACTACTTGCATTTTAAACTTCGCGCGGTGACATATAAGCTACAAGATCAAATCAATTCAATTGGGTAACCATAATTATAGAATATAATAATTAAGTTTTGAATATTCGTTAAAACATAACTATGCATAATTATGTCCTTAATTGAGAAATAAAATTAAAAATAACTTTTTCATTTTAGGAGCCAGAGAACCGTATACCGGAAACTGCAAGAGTCCTGCAAAGAAATGAAGACCATTCAACTGCTTACAAATTATGACAATCTACTGTTCTCAGAAAGTATATTTATGTATAAGCAAGCTTTAATTTCTACATGCATAATTCTTTTGTATTTTTTGATTCGGTATTTCCATTCAGATCCTGCTATTGCTATTTTTGGACTGAATGTTGATTTTGTCATGGTTAGCGACTACATGTTATTGTGTGACAAAGCGTTTGAGCTGCCTTTGCAAGCGCAAAAAGTCCGACATTTAGAACGAATTTTGTCACAGAAGCTTGTTAATAGGAATGAACGAGAAATCATCAGGACGACAGTCGAGTCTTGTAAAATCAAGGGAATCCAAGTAGGTTCGTTTGGAACTATTGATCGAGAATCCACTTTGGTTTTTGTCAACTTTGTTATCAACCAAGTCGTAGCTCTGTTGGTTTTTCAATTGTAGAAAACATATTACGCAAGCGTAACTCAAGGAGATAGTTACTTCTGTGCATTCGGTATTCACTGATAATAGTAAGATAAAATTGTAGGATTTTGCACAGGTAGACTTTGATTTTCACGCGGGTATACTTTCGTTTTGACACAGATACGTTTTAGATTTTATACTAAAGTAAGGTAACACTCAAAACTTAATCATTAACTTAAGTAAACCTATCTAAGCATAATCAAAATACCAGCTACTCGTTGTGCCACAAAATCCCAATAGTTAGGTGCAGAAGCTCGTTCCAAAGAATGAAAACCACCAACCCGAACCCCAATATTGGCGATGGATCTTACCACCCTTCTTAAGTACCTCGCGCAACTTCGACCAAAAATTAGTTGCCACGATGTTCTCATCTGCACTTTGCTGTTCTTGGTAGATGAGGCTATTAGTATCAAAAGTCTTTTCGTTTCGTCCACCTTGAAAATGATTAAGAATGCCTTCTGGTAGAAAATTCCATAACTACAGAGACAAACTAAACCCATGAACAAGTAAGCTCCCCCAAAGATAGCATTATCCTTGCCAAACTTGAATGCGCAGCATAAACAAGAAATACTACAAATCATATAAGACAACTTTTGCGCAAAAACTTGGTAGGAGCAACTGTTGCCGAATAAATAAAGGAGAAGCTCAATACGACGTAGTAGTTGCGTTACTTCCATTGTTAGTAGCCTTGTAGTTGTTTGTTTATATCCTTTCCACCATCTGTTCACAACAATTCATATCACTGTAATGATTAAATTCTTTATTATATTAAAAATATTTAAATGTAACTTTAAATACCTGAACATTTTTTTCACACTTTGTAATCTTTCAACGCATCCTTCAATTAAAGTCAGATGAAATAACAAAGCAAAGTAACAAGGGCTAAAAAAAACAATCATCATCCACGATTCGAACACACTGAGAAGAAAATAATTAACAGAGGTTTTGTATTCTTTGGCTAAGGATGAATAGATGAGCTGAGGTCTAGTTGAATCCGCAAGTAGAATAATTCCCATCACAAACAGAGCGTTATACGTATTGAAAGGTAAAAACATTTTCAAAATGTCTTGGAATGTTAAGGTAAAAATCCTCCGTCTCTTTATTCCTGTATAACGAGTATTTCTGTTTTCCACCTGCCTAACGCTTCTTGTTTGATCCAAAACTTCATTCCATACAAGAATAACAGTTTCGGAAGCAGTAAATGTAAAACTATAAGAAAAATAC
Organism: Ptenothrix huangshanensis; assembly: GCA_036851915.1. Lineage (NCBI taxonomy): Eukaryota > Metazoa > Arthropoda > Collembola > Symphypleona > Dicyrtomidae > Ptenothrix > Ptenothrix huangshanensis. The sequence goes on along the minus strand of JAAXYX010003585.1, from coordinate 1,242 downwards.
ACGGAGATTGTGGTAACGACAATAAAAAGCCAGTGAAGTGACAGCTGATTTATGCTAACGAGATCATAGTCGTTGAGTGCTGTCTTAGGTGAAAAAGTGAGGATTAAATGACAAAGATAGAGAATCACAACTAGACGATTGAAATGCCATAGGAACTTGAGTTTATACTTTGGTTTCCTCAAATATCCTGTTTGACTTTCGTAGTGGAATGGGATTAATGCAAGTTTTGACAAAAAGCTGACTGTGATTTTGTTAAGACGATTTTCTTTTTCGGTAAGCATTTTTACAAGTTTTCAATGTATGTAGTTCCCCTTTACGGGACTAAAACCGAAGTAACTTTTAAAAAGTTAAAAATTCCACAGACTCCAGCAAGAAAATTGCTTTTAAACATTACGACACGTTGTTTTCTGTTTGACTTCAATTGTCCCAATTTAAAGTAATTTTTAGTTATTATTCTTGTTATAAACATGCCGATTTACGTTTTCCAATTGTCGTGTTGTTCAGAAGCCAAAAACAAATTGAGCATAAAAACAAACAGCATAAATCGTTGTATATTCCATTGTCAAATGTTGAAGCGAATTATAGATTCTTCGATAAAATGCTCTGATTCCACTCTTATAGTTATAACGAGCTGGATCTGTTTGAATGAAACTAATAGTTGTAAATGAGTAACCCAGCAGTCTCTTATCAAACTGTATACAGTGGAATCTTCATATAGTGACACTCTCTATAAAGACATTTATGTTGTGATTTACGCTCCACTTCACACAAAATCCATGCTTGTTACCGTTTTTGCGGTGATATCCAAAATTTTCATAACAATTCTTCTCCACCGCGACGAGACAAAAATAATTTTACTTTAAATCGCGCCAAATGCGCGATTATTTTGAAATCTTAATCCAAATAGTTTGATTTATGACTGTAACTGGGTATATTTTTCAAGAACAAAAGTAGTCTACCAATTAGAAATAAGGCTGTGTTGGAACATTTTTGATGTTATAATTGTACACTTTTTATAACTCTTGTTATAATGACATGATTTTTTATTCCCTTTAAATGCAATCCCTGAATATTTATCTTGGCTATAATGCCATCCATTTGCTAGGATTGGTATTATATTTAGGTATAATATTAAACCATCTCCTAAATGAATACTTCGGGTCTCCTAAACGAATAGTTTTAGTCTCCCTCGAAATCGGATAGAATAAGTCTCCCAAAATTATGAACTAGTCTCCTATGAAA
>JAAXYX010003584.1:0-14046 GCA_036851915.1 Ptenothrix huangshanensis | reverse complement strand
CTTCATATTTTAGTGTTTAAATTTAAAAATAATTTTTAAGCCTGCGCTGGTCCTAAATATAGTCCCAAATAATCCCGAAATTTCCCCCAATACCAAAGACTATTTTCGTTAAAATGCAACCATGGCAAGATGGAGATACTCTCGCCCAACCGACAACACACGACTACATAGAGTAGGGCAGAAAAGTTGGAGGAATTTATGCGTATTCTTGAAAAAGTGGGACGAAGTTCAATAAGGAAATACCTGCAGAGAGGTAAAGTCTTTTTGTCTGATTTCATTTTTTCTGCAACTCCCCACAAAATAATTTTGATGATGCGGCACTATGTTTGAACCACTGTAGATATTTCCATGGAACGAAAATGAAAATGAAGATGACTGAGAGTGAGAGTGAAAGTGGTCCAAGTTTGAGCGAATGTGAATTTGAATACCAAAGTTAATAATTTAATTACGATGATAAATTTCCCAGTAAAAAGTTTTATGCTCGTGGTTCGTAAGATCTACATGTGTAAGCCTCTGTCTAGTGCCAAACCAACCACACATTCATAAATATCAAGTCCTCTAGCAATGCTTATAATCCTGCATAACGAGTTTCCAGGCGGAATTGTCACAAATTTTTACCACGTAAGGCTTATGTGTATAGACAGAGTCCAGGGGCGTATCTGAGAATGAATTTTAGGGTGCTGTGTTAGTGTTAAACGAGTTTTTTTTCAAATTAACACTTTTTAAGTCTAAAAGTTGACAAGCAAAGATTCTTGAAAAAGGAATTTTTCCTGCTATCCGTTTTTAACATTCATAGTTTTTGAAAACGTTGATTTTTTCTAATTACCGCTTTTTGAAAATGGCTAGTTTTTTTCAATTTACACTTTTTTAAAAAGGTGTAATTTTTTCAATCGACACTTTTTGAAAAAGGTGTAATTTTTTCAATTTACACTTTTTGAAAAACGTGTAATTTTCCAATTGACACTTTTTGAAAAGGTGGAATGTTTTCAATTGAGACTTTTTGAAAAAGGTGTAAATTTTCAATTGAGACTTTTTGAAAAAGGTGTAATTTTTTCAATTGAGACTTTTTGAAAAAGGTGTAATTTTTTCAATTGAGACTTTTTGAAAAAGTTGTAATTTCTTCAATTAACACATTTAAAAGTGTGCAGTTTTCCTAATTTACACTCCATCAAAAAGTCGAATTTTTTTAAAGAATTTGTTTTGAAAAGGTCTAATTTTTCCAAAATTATGGGGGGTACTTTAGCACCCAGGCACCCATCCCAAGTACCTACGCTCCTGACATTGCAAAGATGTCGTTGGTAGTACAAAAGCAATTATAGTATTATGCATAATATGCTCCGAGTATGTATGTATAGGTACCTACATAATAATAATTACATGTCCCAAATAGGAAAAACCAGGTTATTGATTACTAATTGGAATGAGCAATTATCTCGATTCAATTATCCCTTCTGTCCTTGTCCAAAACCTCAATCGGCTAATGCGTGAATTTGCTTTTAAAATTTGAAAGCAAAGTTTTCTCCCTTGTTTTTGGACAGGACGGAACGAACGAGGAGAGAAATCAAATTCAACTTACATTCTTAAAGTAATGATGATATCGTTGAGATCAAGCGTCGTACAGTCGTCTTGGCCAAATGCAATATTGACCACGGCAATTTCTAATGTATTATGAACTTCATCGTGGAAGAGTCGCAGTTGAATTCGTCCTTCGGGCTGTGGGCAAAATACAATTCACACGTTAGCAAGTTTAATTAATTAATAACATTTACCTAATTACTTTCCTCCAAAGCTTTTTTCAAAATGTCTTTCTTTCCTCCAACTCATTTCATCACATCACCAGTAGCGTGAGTAGACGTAGGAACATTTACAGTAAAGACGCATTTTTTCAAAGTTACACAGAAGAGCCGTTTTTTAAATTCATGAGCAAACGATGCAATTTTTTAAAATGTACGCAAAAAAGACGACTTTTTTTCAAAATTCACACAAAAGCTACGAAGTTTTTTTAAATTTACACAAAAACGGCGCAGTTTTTTTAAATTTGCACATAAACTACGAAGTTTTTTTAAATTTACGCAAAAACGACGCAGTTTTTTAAAATTTACACAAAAACGACTCAGATTTTTAAAATTTACGCATAAACTACGCAGGTTTTTTTTTGAATTTACACAAAAACGGCGCAGTTTTTTTAATGTACACGGAAAAGGCGCACTTTTTTTATAATTTACAAGGAAAAGACGCGATTTTTTTAATAATTTACACCAGATAAGACGCCGTTTTTTCAATTTTACACTGGATGAGATCAAATTGTTTTCAGGCCTATACGAGAAAAAATCCTGCGGGCACTACTACTCACCCCACCTCATAAAAAGACACGCTCTTATCTTGACTCGTTTTCCACAATTTCGATTTTCTTTCTACATACGTAGGTACACATTTGCCTTCTTTGAGAAAGGGTCTAGTCTATAAACACAAGTTTCTTTGAAAGGCCAAAGTCAATAGCACGACCCCTCCTTGAATTCTCCTTCCCTTTTCATAAAGTCCTTTCTGAGATACCCAGAAATTCTTACATTTTCAATATATGTAATTATTCAATAATGTTTATTATACGAGGAATATTTTCCTCCTCTACTATCAAAACAAAAACTACCATCTGCACACGTATGTACATATGAATATAACGAGCATATGTATTGAGATTCAGGCAGCAGTACTACAGATAGTATTTCCCTTGTGAACTCATCTACATTTTAGTAAACACAAACATAAACAGCACATACATACAACGTGATCCCAGCCACAGACTGTGGAATATGTACACTCTGTCATCTTCTTCCGGTCCAATTGTAAGGTTGTTTCAAGGAAAAGGATAAAAAGTTACGATATAACAGAAAGAGATAAAATGAGAAAATCTGGTGGCGATTTAGAACTCGTTCTGGTCATGGTCCTGGTCCTGGTTAGGTTTTGGCTCGAATGCTGACGGTCAAAGTCAAAAGAGAAAAACTCAAACGGGGCTTCTCATCAAGTCGATCGAATGGAATGGAATCGAATGGAATCGACTATAGAGACACTGGCCGGCTCTCTCACTGTGTGGTGTATCTATTGAGCCTTCCTTGAGAAACAATAACAATAACAAGGATGAGGAAACGGTTGGAGGAGCAGTTGACGGAACGTTCTTTAGTATTTCATAGCTATTTCCTACAACAACTACAACCTTTACTATTGCATAGCCTGGCATATCAGTAGCATAGTATGGTATGGCATGGAGCACTTTTTCCTGCGTCCGCATTGCATATGTATTCCGCATAGTACCGGTCAGGGGCGTACGTGGAACTTATGTAATTTCGGGGGTTAATTTGTAATGACCTATTTATGTTATAACAATTTTTTTAAATCAGCACTTTTAAGTCTCATTTTTTATGGAAAATGTTTTTGAAAAGGTTTTGAAAATTATTTGGATTAACTTTTTGAAACGGTCTACTTTTTGCAATTAATACCTTTTGAAAAGTCTCATTTTATTCCCATATAACACTTACTGAAAAGGCCCAATTTTTCCAATTGCATTTTTTTGAAATGGTTTTTTCCTAAAAATTTCAAGGAGTGTTTGATTGAAGCTTGAAAAAAGATTTGAAAGAAAGTTGAAGATTGTAAAATTTCCCAAAATAATACTTAGAACATTTAACCGTTGAAAAGCTCTTAAATAGTTTTATTTTTTCAATTAAAGCTTTCTGAAAGGGCCCAATTTTTTCATTTAGAACTTTTGGAAAAGTCTCATTTTTTCAGATTTTACCTTTCAAAATAGGCTCGATTTTTCAACTAACACTTTTTGAGAAGGGTCGGAGTTTTTAATTAGCGCTTTTTGAAAGGCCTAAATATTTATAATTAACACTTTCTGAAAAGGTCTAATTTTTTCAATTAATACTTTTTAAAAGGGCGTAGTTTTTCAAAAATTCATTTTTTCAAGAGCGTCGTTTTTTCAATTAACACTTTCTGAAAAGACCCAATTCTTCTAATTAACATTGTTTAAAAAGGGTCAAATTTTTTAAATTAGCTCTTTTTGAATATACCCAAAATTTTGCAATTAGTAATTTTTTGAAAGGTAAAGTTTTTTGATAAACACTTTTTTAAAGAGTGTCGTTTTTCTGATTAACAATTTTCGGAAAAAAATTAATTTCCCCAATTTTTTTTTTTTTTGGGGGGGGGAAGCGTGCTGCAGCATCCAAGCACCCAGCCCAGATACGCCCCTGGCCCCAGTACCTACCAGTGAGTGAGTGGTGGAAATGTTCACCAGAACGATAGAACCAAGCTAAACTGGAAATACGAGTTATAAGCGATCCTATAATATGAAAAGACTTTAAATCGTCGGTGGATCAGTGGATGAGAAGGACGAGGAAGATCGTAGAGAAGAATATGATGAAAGTTGTGGGATAAAATGTGAGATGAAATTTTGGCAAACTTTCCACGTCTAGACTAAACACGTAGTAGATTGGTTAGAGCTGCTGTAGTAAATCAAATCAATTGCAAAATCCATTCACAACACACACACAATATCCCCATCAACCTCCCCGTTTAATTCTATATCTTCCATTTTACTTCTCTGCACCAACGTTTTCTTGTCCACGTTATTCTTCAACTGATTGTAAGTACCGTATGGGATCCGGCATAAGTTATTTCCAAAATCACCATGTCTTATATTGGCAACAAATTCTGTTGTCATGTATGTAGTAGTATGTATACTGATAGGACACGCTGACATTGCATTGGTCGCATTGATAATAATGCCAAAGCAAGTTGTGTTAAGTCCTTAGCCTCCGTGCATTAAAAGTGTTATCAGGATCACATTTCAAGTTCACGCAAAGTGCATCCAGAACGCATTAAAAATGTTTCTAAAGCGCACGTCAAAATTCTAAATGCGTTTTAATATTTTTGTATGTGGAAAAAGAAAAGAGACATTTTGAAAATGTTGCTAATTACACACGTCAAAAAACAAGTAAAAATGAAAACAAAGACTGAAAAGGTTCAAAATAAAAAAACAACGCAAAAATGTAATATAATAAAAATAAACATTGTAAATAATTTAAAAAAAATAAAAACTAGACGCTTCCAAAAAGCGTGAAAAACAAAAATAGACATTTCAAAAAATGTAAAAAACCAAAAAGTAGACGCTTTGAAAAAGCTTAAAAAACAAAAAAATAGAAGCTTTGAAAAAACGTAAAAAACAAACAAAAACGTTTCGAAAAATGTAATAAACAAGAAATAGACCCTTTGAAAAAAAACGTCAAAAATAAAAAATAGAAATTTCAAAAAATGTAAAAAACAAAAAAAGTCGTTTCGAAAAAACGCAAAAAGCAAAAAATAGACGCTTTAAACAAAGTAAAAAACAAAAAATGGACGTTTCAAAAAATGCAAAAAAAGAAAATTAAGATTTTAAAAAAAGTACACAAAAACTAGACGCTTCAAAAAACGTAAAACACAAAAAATAAAAATGGACGTTTTGAGAATTACTAAGAAAGAAGTTTTCAAAAAGTTCCAAGTAAAAAAATACGTTTTCAACATTCATATCTCGCAGTAAAAGATTCACTTTAAATGAATTTGTTCTGCACTTAAGATACATCGTAACTTCGTTTATAATTATAGTAAAAACTAGTAGTTTTTTTTCTGCATTTTAGGTGATTTTTTCCTGTATTAAGGTGCCTTAGATTTTTACAGTGTACATATAAATGTAATGAAGTAAAGAGTAGCTATGAGAAAATGATTCCAAACAAAATACTGTTACTATTAATGTACAGGCATTAAGGTGAAAAGACGAAACCAACATGGAATAAATTAGATGGATTACATGCAAGTTGCTGTTGTTGGGATTTATTTCAGGATTTGCTGATTTGTGGGTTTCTCAATAGCTCGATTAAAATCCTACGAGATGGAGAGCATCCGAAAAGCTAATCGTAAGTGTACTCTCGTTCAACCTGTTCCTTCTCTCCTTGTTCCTACAAGGTGTGATCAGTAGCGTCCGTAGGATTTTTTTTCGTGTATTAGTAGGCCTGGTAAAAACTTGATCCTACCGAATGTAACATTTCTAAAAAGCTGCGTCTTATCTGGTGTAAATTAAAATTTAAAACTGCGTAGTATTTGTAAAAATTAAGAAAAAACTGCATCTGTTTTTCTATAAATTTAAAAAAACTGCGCCTGTTTTGTGTAAATTTAAAAAAAACTGTATCTTATTTTGTGTAAACTTAATAAGCTGCATCGTTTTAATGTAAATTTTTTAAAAAATGCACCCATTTGCTATAAATTTGAAAAAACTGCGTCGTTTTTATGTAATTTTTTTTAAAAATGCATCTTTTTTTTTTTCTACATTAAAAAAAACTGCATCTTTTTGTGTACATTTAAAAAAACTGTGTCTTTTTTGTGTACGTTTAAAAAATCTTATTTTCTGCAAACATAAAAAACAGTAGTTTTCATGTTTGCAAATAAAAAAATTGTTGTTTTTATGTAAATTTTAATACAAACTGCGTCTTGTTCTTTATTTTTAAAAATTGTTTGTAGGCCAGCACCTAGTTACGCTACTGGGTGTGATGACGTTTCTCGTATAATTATAGAGAGTGTAAAGAAAGAGTTTGTGTGGTACTTACAGGAAGTCGAGGCAACTGTCGCCTATTAGTTGGAGAAGCTGGATTTGATCTATCGCCTCGTTCCCCTGCAATCAATACAAATAGACAAATGCACATGTAAGAATAAATACTTTAGGCTAGGAGTACACAATCATCTATATATAGGTATAATTATATCCACGTTCCATTTATCCAGTGTATAATGGTACATATGTATACACGAGGAGAAATATCCCGAGCTTTCTTTGCGATTAGCCATCCTTGCTTGTTGTTTTATACCAAGACGCTTTTTCACTGCCATTCGAGTCTAAACTCATGCCATGCCCTTGCATTGCATGGGAATCAAAAAAGGAAAGGAAGGCCACCACAGATAAATAGGTAGAGAAAGCCGCCTATATATATCACGTACCTCTACCTGTGATCTCTTTTCTCTTTCTCTTTCTCTCTCTCTCGGCTTTCCAACTTTCTCTTTCCCACTGTTACTTCATTTATCTTTCCCAAGCTCCTTTCTCCCACCTTCACTTTCCCTTTCCCTTTCTTTTTTCCCATCCTTAACTCATTCCTCCTGTCTATCATTCACTCCGTCTTTCTTCCTCCTTGTCCAATTCCACTTGCTCCTCTACTCCTCAAAGGACTTTCTTTCAGGACTTGTATGTACATGTGTAATTATATCAAGGTGGAAATACATACATACGTACAATAGATGCATACGACTACATGTGCATACATATGTGAAACCCATATATTGTTATGGGCATAATACATATATCGAAATATCGAATCGAGAGTGATAATTTTGTCTACTGAGGCGTACCTTGGACTGAAATTCGGGGGTGCTGTGTTATGCTAAATTTGTGTTTCAAATTAACACTTTTGGAGGGCTAATTTTTTGAGAAAAATGCTTTCAAAAACGAAGTTTTTCAGTTATCAATTTTTACAAGGACGTCATTTTTCAAATAAACACGGTTTTGAACAGGTCTAATTTTTCCATTTAACACTTTTTGAACAGTCCGATTTTTCATTTATTAATGCATTTTAAAAGGGTTTTTCCTAATTAACACTTTTTGAAAAGGCTTCATTTTTTTAATTTGAACTTTTTGAAAAGGGCGTCATTTTTCCAATTTACACTTTTCCAAAATGTCTAATTTTGTTCGAAATAATATTTTTTGGAAAGGTGTAATTTTTGGAATTTACACTTTTTGAAAAGGGCGCAATTTTTTTTTAAAAAAAGACTATTTGAAGTGGAGCATTATTTGAATTAATGCCTTTTGAAAAATGTTCATTTTTGTTACAATTAAAACTTTTTTAAAGGCGTAATTTTTCTATTTTAAACTTTTTGAAAAAGTCTAAATTTTCCAACGAACGTCTAACGTTTACGTCTACGTTTTTTAATGTTCTTTTTCAAAACTTTTTCAAAATTCTGGGGGGTACTTCAACATCCAAGCACCCATCCCAGTTACGCCTCTTTCCAAGTTGTCCAAAAGAAGAAGAGAAAGGCGTTTTTGAAGGAAGTACATAAGGATAAGGTGAACATGCTCATGAACAAGTGGACGGGCATGAAGGAGACCAATTCGCGTGGCTGTTACTACAGACTACAGTATTCTTATTACTTGACTGGCGACTGGCTCTCCTTGCCCAACAACATGAATTGCCTTCCTTGTTGGTCTTGATTCACTTTCCCTTTACTAGACACTTGCTTCTTTCTCCCTCCCCTGTTCAATTGGCAAAATAATAAGAAAAAAATGAGGAAAAAGAATAAGCTGGAGTAGTACTGTTTTTCTTGGACGAGGACGTAGTTTGTGTTGACTGGAGCTTGGCGTTTGTCCTTTGTCGATTGGAGATGGTAGATTTCCTATACATAGTATATAGCATGACATTTGGAGGGGCTATTATTTCAGCTGATAATGATAGTAGCTTTTAGTATAAGGATGAAGATTTAGGTGTACACGTGGAAGAATATACGACCATTCTCTTGTTTAGAAAACACAAGTGTAGAAATACTAGCAGAAGTTTCAGTGCGACGCATGACGATAGAAAAAACAGAAACAGCTATGTACATATGTGTACGTATGTATGTATGTGTAATAAGAAAACAGTGCAGTGAATGTCATATTGCATGTGAGTAGACTGTATATGTACAATGTACATACGTGTATGTACCTATGATGAAATACAAAGGGTAAAAAGGCAGACTGAAATCGGCTTTCTCCCACGCTTGAATTTGACTTTCCCTTTAATAGACTCTTATTTTCTTTGGAATAAACTCGCACCGATCTGTTTTGTCTTTGTCCTCGCCTTTGTCTCCGTGTCATGATCATCATGACAATGATGACCACGTTCTATTTCATTCCTGATGGCTGCACTGTAACAACTGGTAGGTCCAAAACAAAGAAAACCTACGGGTATTTAGTTGACTTATGAACACAGCATCACGAGTTCATCAATAGTACATCTTGAACGCATCAAAATTGCATATAAATCTTTCTATCCTTTGTTTTTAAAATGCGTAAAAATAAAAATTAAACGTTTTTTAAATGAGACAAAATATAAATTTTGAATGTTTTCAAAATGCGCAAAATATAAAAATTGAATATTTTCAAAATAGGTAAAATTATTAAAATTGAACGTTTTTGAAAATCCGTAAAAATTTAAAATTCGACGCTTTGGAAGTACGTAAAAATATAAAAATTGAATGTTTTCCAAGTACGTACAAAAATAAAATTCGACGCTTTCGAAATATGTAAAAATATAAAATTGAATGTTTTCAATGTAAGTAAAAAAAATAAAAAAATTCGAAGTTTTCAAAATACTTAAAAAACAAAAATTAGACGTTTTGAAAATTCTTAAAAACTTGAAAATAAGACGCTTTACAATAAATTATTTAAAAATGAAAATTAAGCGTCTTAAAATTAAAAACTGAACCCTTTCAAAAATCATATGTGTACAAATCTTCGTTGAAGAGTAAAAATATGCTAATATTTGTAGTTTCACCAATGCACATAGCACTTTTTTACTCTACAACGACGATTTATCTCAATCCAAGATAAGTTTTCAATGTGATTGTGATGCACTTAGGATGCATACTAACTGTGTTAATAATAAGTATAATTACTCAATCCTAGTATTTTTGGCGCTTTGCGTGAATTATTTTCTTTTTTAAGATTCTTCAGTTTGTACAGTGTTTAGTGTAGCAATAAAATCGTGGTAAGGTGAAAGAAAATCAAATGCAAGTGAGAAATCCTTTGCTTTCGTACTATTCCTATTTCTCTTTCCTCGTTCGTTTTCGTTATTCCTTGAGTTGGAATTGGAAGTGGCAGTTAGCTATTGTGGCCACAGTCCTACTTATTTGTTATTTTGACGTTGCGTTGCGTTCGTAGCAATTATTAGAGCAAGTGCTAATAAGCAATTGCAATCCTGGTCAGTGGCACTGTCATTGTGTCCATGTGCCTTAGTCATAGTTGAAGTTGCTGTTTGTGTTCACTTTGCTTTTGCTTTGCAAGTTTTGATATTTCTCCTGTTGTTCTCCTAGCATTATGTATTTCTATGATTACCAGCTGGAAGTAGACAATTACAAGTACAATGACCGCCTCACGTCCACTTCCCCATCCCAAGTCCACTCGATCTCCTTCGTAGGGGAAATGGAAAGGGAAAGTGTGAAGTGACTGATAATGAAGTCACATAATATGGCATGGTATACGTAACTAACACTAAATATCCTACGAGCCTACAGGTACTGTTTCAAACGCATATGTTACCAGGGGCGTACTGGAGACTGAATTTCCAGAGGGCTGTTTTGAAATGTTTTTGAAAAGGTCTAATTTTTCGAATTAACAATTTTTGAAAGGCCTCATTTTTTCCAATTAGCATTTTTTGAAAAGTCTCCTTTTTTTCAATTAACGTATTTTTAAAAGGTTTTATTTTTTTCGATTAGCATATTTTGAAAAATCCTCATTTTATACAATCAGCGATATTTAACAAGGCCTCAATTGTTTCAATTAGCATTTTTTGAAAATGTCTAAATTTTTCAATTTACTCTTTTTGAAAATGTCTAAATTTTACAATTTATTCTTTTTGAAAATGTCCAAATTTTTCAATTTACTCTTTTTGAAAATGTCTTCATTTTCCAATTTACTCTTTTTGAAAAAGTCGAATTTATTCAAAATTTTGAATGGTGTTTCAGCACCTCATTTTTTACAATCAGCGATATTTAACAAGGCCTCAATTGTTTCAATTAGCATTTTTTGAAAATGTCTAAATTTTCCAATTTACTCTTTTTGAAAATGTCTTCATTTTTCAATTTACTCTTTTTGAAAAAGTCGAATTTATTTAAAATTTTGAGTGGTGTTTCAGCACCGAATAACCAACTCCAGTTACGCCCCTGTATGTTACACTGTTACTGTTTAGATACATGGAACACCGCAGATATAAGTATATACTAAATATTTGACTATAGATGACCATATTACATTACTTTTAGTATTATTATTTTCCTCACCTGAGCTGACTGCTAATGAGTCCACATCATTAGTTTCGTCCCATTCTGTTGTGCTTTCATCCTCAGGTACGGTTGCCACCGTGATTTGAGACTCACTGTGAAACAAATAATTATTACGTAAACACATTGCTACCCATATTCATCATTTCATTTTGTTCTCATTACTCAACTTCATACACAAGACACAGATACGGTTGATCTGCGCCTTCCTAGCTGTAGGAAAGGAACAAAATCCCATCGCACAGTGTGAAACGTGTTTTAACAGGATTTTCTCTAAACACACAAACCAAACCAATATAAACTAATGTAGGACAAATAGCAATTACACTTCATGCAGTGTATGACTGCATATCCAGAGGAATATCCCGTAAAAGTAGATACCTACATACATATATCCACTGAGTAATGATTTGTCTCCCCATTACTTTGCTCATCTCATCAGAAGACATATATACCGTATTTGATCGATTAATTGCCCCAGCTTGTATTTTTACCTTCGCCGACTTGGTAACTATTTACTACTCCGAGCTTACTAAGAAAATTTTCACGTTAAAATGGCGTAAAAAAGAAAAAGATAACTTTGTAAAAAAAATTCAAAACAAAAGATTGAAGGTTTGAAAACCTTTAAAAGCAAATTTTTAAAAATTTGCTATGTAAAATATTTAACATCTTCAAAAAATGCAAAACATTGAAATTGGAGCATTTTCAAAAAATGCAATAGAAAAAAATTGAGCGTTTTCAAAAAAATACAAATAAAAAAGTTTTCAAAACATGCAAATTAAAAAAATCAAACATTTTTAAAAAGTGCAAAATTGAAAAAAATTCACGTTTTTAAAAACTGTAAAAATAAAAAACCGAACATTTTCAAAACATACAAATTAAAAAAAATTAAATATTTTTAAAAAGTGCAAAATTAAAAGAAAATTGGTTTTTTCAAAAACCGTAAAAATAAAAAAATCAGATGTTTTTAAAATCCTTGAAAATTGAAAAAATGAACCGTTTTGAAAAAGTTTAAAATTAAAACAAAATTGACGCTTTCAAAAACCGTAAAAATAAAATATTCGAACATTTCCAAAAAAAAGAACTCGTTTTCAAAAACAGCGATGATGATGACTAATAATCGATCAGGCAATTTTTCAAGTTAATAATAACAAGCTATTAATGGATGAAATACGGTATTTATGGTAGTTGGATTCAGAACGTGATAGATCCACGTTTGAGCCCGTGCCTTTTTTGGCGCGTTGCACATCAATCAAGTGAGCAATTTGAATGTATCCGAGAAAGAATGGACGAATTGCCTTGTATTTATTTCGAGTTGTAGTCGTGCTACATTCTTGTTCTACATACTTGTGATGTGATACAGCATACAAGTGCAAAACAATTCTAGAAGGTTTGTCTATACATTGCATTGGTAAAGTAACTAGTGTGTGGTATTTATAAACATTTGAAAGTGATAAATCATTCCCGCTTTTATTTTACATGTTATTCCATTTGTTGGTCGCATTTACAGTTTCCATTTCCACAGTTGGACGAAGAATATTGTTTAGTTTAGTTCTACATGTGGAAGCAGGACGAGCATGAGTTTCCAAAGCAAAGGACAATGGATTTAACCGCAAGGAAATGCTGTCGACTGGAGGAGTGGGCGTGCTAATTAATTTGTTCCTGTGACTGGCGTGACGAGCACCGCCTTCTCTCTTTTCCGCCTCCTGCCTCCGTGCATTTCCCTTCGTCCACGTCTTCGTCTTCGTCTTACAATTACAAACTTTCCCCTTTGTTTATGCACATGCATAAATACCTACCAACTCAATACAGATTTCGTCGAATGTGTCAAGTGCGTGATAATTATCCGTGGACTATTTATGATTTTAATTACACACCCGACCAGTCATTCCTGTAAACGTATATAGCTCAGGTAGTAAGCACGTGTCAACCTTGTCATCGTTACAATTTCCTAGAAATAACTTCCCCTATGGTTGTAATGGGAGGGAGGTGAAATGCAGGGGCGTAGATGGGACTGAATCTTGGGGGTGCTGTGAAATATTGAAAGGTTTTTGTTCAAGTAAAAGCTTTTTGAAAAAGCATAATTTTTTCAATAATTAATCTTTTCAAAAGGTCTAATTCTGTAAGTAACCACTTTTTTAGAAAGTCCTAATTTTTCAAGTAAACACTTTTTGAAAGAGCTTAATTTTTTAATAACTACTTTTTTGAAAAGGTGTAATTTTTTGAGTAAAAATGTTTTGAAAAAACAGGATTTTTCCAATTAGCACTTTTTGAAAACCCCTCTTTTTTCTACGTAATATAATGTTTTGAAAGGACGTAATTTTTCAAATTAACGCTTTTTTAAAGAGCATAATTTTTCTAAGTAAAGCTTTTTTAAAAAGCATAATTTTTCCAATTACTACTTTTTTGAAAGGGCGTAATTTTTCTATTTTACGTTGTTGAAACACAAATTCAATGTTACACTTTTTAAAAAAGTCTAATTTTTATATTTTACATCTTTCCAAGATCAATTTTGAGCGCTTCCCATTTTCAATCAAGCGTATTCATAATTTTCTTAAATTCTCAATTGCATAATTTCTAATTAAGACTTTTTCATTGCTTATTTTTCAAGTAAAAAGATTTTGAAAATGTAAACTTATATGTATATATGTATGCATTACTAGACTTTTTGAATAGGTTAATTTTTCAATTTAAACTTCTGGAAAGACAATAATTTTCTCCAAATACTAGGTACTTTTCAAAAAAGTCTAATCTTTCAACAGTTCTGGAGGGGCTTCATTACCCATGAACCCACCCCATTTACGCCCCTGGTAAAATGCAAAGGGTAGACGGAAGGAAAGTGGATATGGATGCATGTGTAGGTTATATATTGGAAGGTAAATCCGAAAAGTTGATAGTTGCTAGCAGGAGCAGTAGAGTGTAATGGTTGCCTAGTCATTCGCA